>CABHPR010153098.1:0-10479 GCA_902168415.1 Peromyscus melanophrys
ATGGAATCCTTTGTTGGCCATCTACTCTTGAACATGAGGCCTGCTTTGGAGTGCAGTTGATACACCTGGAGTCACTCCATGAAGAAAAACAGTTTTCTTCTTCCAGCAGTTATTGCAAGTAGCTTCAGGGTTATAGGTGAGATTTTGTTTCCCCTTTTCTGTGCTGTGTTTTTGTTTGGCTTGATATTTTGAAGGTTTTGTGCACGTTATCACGGTCTTTGTGAATGTGGGTGTTCATCAGCCCCGTTGTGTCTAGAAAAATTCTATTTCCTTAGAATCATTCACCACTATAGCCCTTACATTATTTTTCCTCCTCTTCTTCACTGAGGGGAAGGGTTTGATAATGACATCCATTTAGGACTGAGTACTAAAAAGTGTATCATAATTTTCAAACTGTCCTGTTGCAGGTCTCTGTGCTAATTTCCATCCATTGCAAGAAGCTTCTGTAAAGATGACGGACTGATGCCTTGATCCTCCAACAGCATGCACAGCACCTCTAGTAGTAGGAACACTAGTCTATAAGACTGAAACTTCCACTTGAGGACCAATTTGTTTTCTTCATATTCAACAACATAAGTCTGTGTTGTCCTAAGTAATTGGCTCTAACCATCAGATAATAATGAATTACTGATGTCATTGGCAATAGCCCATAATGCTTGGTGGCATCTAGGTATCACTTTGTCCAATAAATTAAAAAGAAAGATATAGCACATTTCTGGTATTGTGTTTTTTACATAAAACATAGAATATCTATCTAGTCAGAACATTGTGCCTCCCATTATATGGTAGCTTCATTTAAACTCCTTTTATGGATGGATGTATTTTAGGAAGACCATACTGCCGCTATTTCCTCTCTGGCTCTACAAAAGGCCTCCAGTGTTAGTAGAAACCAGTCACAGAATTTCTTATATTTATGATTACATTTATATTAGATTTTGTTAAATTATATGTATAGGGGAATAGTGTAGAATAAACAGGAGGTAGTGACGAAGGATTTTTTAATGAACATAGATCATGAATTCAAACTCATTAGAGCCCGTCCAAAAACAAAAAAACACCACCACCAACAACAAAACAGAAAGGATGGTATGTAGTATGTTTTGTACACAGATGAACAGGTAGGTTGACAGAGTGGACCTGCATTCTTATTCCAGAATCTTGTTCGTTTTGTAAGGGCCTGATCTCTTTCAATAATGGAATTTAATCACTATAATTATTTCATGAACTTAGAAGCAAGATGTTCAGCTGAGAATACCCATTTCTGAAAACACCATATAATTTGAAACTAGGACTTAGAGAAATGGATCTAAATCAGACCCAGGCACCTTGTTCTTGTGGACTAGCCATCCTAACATTGTAGGGAGCGATACAAACTTCCAATGAATAAAAGAAGTCAGGAGTCTTTTCCAAAGTAGCATCTACCAACAATAGCAACGACAGAAGAAGCAAGATATTCTGAAATATCTCAATAGTAACATTGCTATCATAGTGGAAACAAACAGCAGTTTAATTGGGCTTAAGATCTGCTCAATAGGAGGTAACTCATACCTGGTACTTTTTAATTAACCAACTACCTGTGACAGGCTAAGCCACAGAACTTAGAAAAGAACGTATTAGAGCGACTTTTCTAAACCTGTTTAATTTTGTTTTCTAAATATTTATCCTTTTATCCACAGATGAAGGTGACACTCACCACTCATCAAAGATTTTTTTTTCCAGCAGAGAGAGACTATTAGAGAAAGCCACAGCTCACAAAATTGAAAAAAAAAAAATCTAACCAACTTTGTGGTGCTTGTCCCCCAATTAACACATTTAAAACATTAAAACCTGCATGTATGACTCAGGAAGATGATGCAGGAAAATTGTAAGACTCAGAGAACCAGGACTTTTGCTACAAGATAGTTGCATATTAAGAAAAAAGTGACTGAAGTACAGGTGGGTAGGGAGAAAGGGATGAGAATGTAGATATGAGAACAGTTGAGGGGAAGAGAGTTGAATAACTATGCTAATAATACTTTTATGAAAGCCTGAAAGAATTAAGAAAAGATTTTATCATTTCAAAAAAATATTTTTGAAATTACTCAGGAATACTAACTCTAGCACTTTGAGGCCTGGTACCCTCTATGTGGTGCTTTGAGATGTTGAAGGCAATAGCAGCTTCATCCTTGTTCACAAGGTGTCTAAGGACATTTTATTTCAAACTCTACTCCAGGTATTTGATAAGCCCTTCCCCCATTCTGCTGTAACGCAAAGTCAAAGAAAACAAAACAGGCATTGAGTACCTAGAGAAGTCTCCCTGTGTGGACACCAAAAAATACAGCCAAAGTAATTAAAAATAGAGAATTAAGTTTAAGTTAAAACACTGCATTTTATAGTACTTTTTTCAATTTTTACCTGAAGTATTTTTCTGATTCTAGTTAATTAATAAAAACAAAACCTTTTTGTTTAGGATATTGAATACCTTTCTTAAAAGTTTCTGTCTCTTTATAAGCATCTAAGCATTTGAGATGGTTGGTATTGATTAAAAAAAAAACTAAACCCTCACTTAAAAGGCAATTTCAAGTGGTTATGCTGTCATGACTTTAAAATTGTGTGTGTGCTTGTGTGTGTGTGTGTGTGTGTGTGTGTAAAATGTCTTTTCTCAAGAGTATCAGATAACCTCTACCAGCTAGCATGCACAAATGCAGTGAGTGAATTCAATTTCCTTCAGCAACTTTGTTTCCCTATTGTGAGAGATACTAGAATTAAAAAGTTAGTGCATATTATTATATTTTCATTTGTATTTAAATCCAGTAAACACTCCTTGTAATCAGAGTGGTATTATCAGGAGTAGTATGTGCTCTGGAAACAGAGCTGTCTTGTTGATCTGAATTCATGCATTTGCTTAATGCTGATTATCACCTTATTCCATAGACACTGTAGACACCACACAGTGGATATGATAAATCAGCAAGTGGTGAGGAATAGATTTTTCAGCATGTACAAAATAACAATGAACCAGGACAACATGGTAGGGGATAACTTGAAGTACACAGATTTCTCCACAGGAATGTACCTGTACAATTGAAAAGACAGAGAAATCATACCTGGTATTGTTTAAATGTGGGGATTTTTTCTGTAGCTTAAAGAAAGCCAAGCAAAAATATTCACTTCATATATTGATATCAGCTGGCGTTTTTGCAAATATTGTTAAATTTTAATTACTATGGCAATTAAGAGGATCTTAGAAAATGCTTCTAATGAGCCAAAGTCATATGTTTTTGTTTTTACCATGGAGCTTTAAGGCCCTTGCCATATGCTGTCTCAAATAATTTTAGCAATTTCTTTCTCTGGATAGCATTAGAACTTACTAAGTAACAGGGTGCCTAAAAGTCATTTAAGGATGGATAACGTTTATATTTTCAAATGTGTTGGATATCCTTTTCTTGTCTCATTTATGAACAGCTTCCCACAAAATGAGTTTGAGTGTTTATAGTCTTACCCCTCTTGCAGCTCAGTGTCTCTGTCTCCACATGTGGACCAAGATGTGGTAGTTCAGGTTCCCTCCTTTGGCACCTGTTGCCATACCCTCCCTTTACGGACTTTCCTTCTGGATCCTTAAACCAAAACAAACTCTTTCTTCCTTGAGTCAGTTTTGGTCATTGTGTTTTATAATAGCAAGAAATATAACTAATACAGGAAGATTGTATGCTAATCTTTCATGCAACCACACCTCTACTCTGTGCTAAATTGCTATGTGTTTGGTTCTCAGCTCCACCTTTAACTGACAGCACTGCTAATGTTGAGCACAGAAACACAATATGTCCAACTTAGAATGTCACCTGTAGTGACTGATACCCCTATTCTGAGGCCAGCCACTGTATCTTGGATGTGTATGTGTAACATATGTACATAAAATATATCCTGGAAGTATACATTTAAACTTAGAATGGTTCATGGTTTAAAATATTTTATTTCCTGTTTGTGAGTAATTTGCCTGCAAGTATTTATGTGCACCCAGTTTGTGCCTGGTAACTATGAAGTCCAGAAAGTAACACTGGACCAGTTTGAATGTGCAATAAAAGTAGTTTCGAATGGCTATATGCATGTTGAGAATCAAAAACAGGACCTCTGAAGGATGAGCTAGTGCTCCTATCCACTGAGATGTAGCACGAATCTTAAAGGGTCTTATTAATAAAAACAAACCTGGAGCCAGGTATTGGGGTGAATGCTGGAAGATCAGAGAAGCAGAACAAGCCACAGCTTCCTCACCCTGCCAACTCCTCAGCTGATCTTGTTTCCTCAGACTGGAAGCCTCTGAGTCCTCATCCAAATGGATCTCAGCTGAACTGCTGCTAAAAGCCTAAAAACTTAACAGGCTCTAGTTCCTGGTCTCACCCCTTATATACCTTTCTGCTTCTTGCCATCACTTCCTGGGATTAAAAGCATGTGTAACCATGCCTGGCTGTTTCCAGTGTGGCTTTGAACGCACAGAGATCTGGATGGATCTTTGCTTATGGAATGCTAAGATTAATGGTGTGTGTGCCACCATTTTCTGGCCTCTATATCTAGTGGCTGTTCTGTTCTCTGATCCCAGATAAGTTTATTAGGATGTACAATATGTTGGGGAACACAATACCACCACACTGAGACATCTCTTTAACCAGAATTAAGCATGATTTCAACAGACAAATATAGAAAATAATGGATAAAGTAAAGTAGGGATGCATAGAGAGAGTGAAGAATATATTAGCATAATTTTCTTAGTCTATATAGCCACATTACTAGAGATAGAGAGATGACAGGGAGGTAGATAAGTAGATAGATGATATATAGGTGATAAATAAATAGATAGATAGATAAGTAGATAGATAGATGAGAGAGAGAGAGAGAGAGAGAGAGAGAGAGAGAGAGAGAGAGAGAGAGAGAGAGAGAGAGCGCAAAAGGAGCAGGAGACATTATTTACCAGTGAACTGTATGAATGGTGTATGTCTGGATATGGGAAAAACCCTTTTGTTCCTTATAGATTATCATTCTACTATAATGAAATAGTTTTTTGTGTAATTGTACATAAAAGCATGTATGAATATGTACATATACACATGTCCCTATAGTTTTCTCCTTTTCTTTGATTTTATTATAAAAAAAGTGTTATTTTTTGCTATGTTCCTTCTTATACATATGCAACTTGGATATGGGTAGGTAAATATTCTCTTAAAATATTATATAATTCTCTAAGAAGCCTATCTGTAGAACTGACTGGTCTTATCTGTTACATCATATTTTATAAATACAGTAACATTAGTTGCATGTGTAACTAGAAATAGTTTTTCAAGTTAATCAGACTTAAATAAGGACAAATTTTCATATAATTTGTAGATACTGTATCATTTAAAGACTACTGCTGTACAAGTGAACTCAAGTCAGTAGCAGGTTGCCGATTATATCTACAAGGAATAATAAATGCAAAATTAATTTAGGAAACCACTGATTTCTTAAATAACACAGCTAACAATAATTATTGAAGTGTGAAACTAGGCTGAAAGACCCAGTTCAAATAAAGATGAAGAACCATACTTACTGGTGAAAAATTACAGAACTAGACTCTTTCTTCTGTTATAATCTGGGTTCATACTCCAGACATTAACTAATTTGTATGTTGACTGACAATTATATGTCAATATTCATTATATATGTATTAACGTCTTCAGTATACCCACAAAATTATAGCCAGTGATATGTAAATAGCAATATTCATCAATTAATATTGGCATACGATTTGAATGTAAAACATCTTCAATGAGTCAACTGTGGAATGCTTGGTACCCAGCATCTGGTTTTCTGTTTACTGATTGTCATGAGATGAAGAGCTCTATTTCAACACATGCTTCTGCCATTATGTTATCAACAGAGAAATGGAGCCAAAGTACCATGGGGTGGGTGATTTCACTCTGCGCGCTGTGAATGGATTGATCTAATTGATTGATAAATAAAATGCTGATTGGCCAGTAGCCAGGCAGGAAATTTAGGCAGGATAAGCAGACAAGGAAAATTCTGGGAACAGGAAGACTGAGTAAGGAGACACCAGCCTGCCGTCAAGGGAGCAGCATGTAATGGCACACAGGTAAAGCCACAGAACACGTGGCGATATATAGATTAACAGAAATGGGCTGAGTTTAAGTGTAAGAGCTAGTCAGTGGTAGGCCTAAGCTAATTGCTGAGCAGTTTTAATTAATATAAACCTCTATGTGTTTACTTGGGTCTGAGTGGCTGTGGACCGGGTGGGACACAGGAAAACTTTCAACCATGGATGTTAACTTCTAAAACTGTTCCTCATAATGAATCTTTCCTTCTTTAAAATTGTTTTACACTGGTATTTGTTCACAGTAGAGAAAAGCTTGAATAACATACTCAGAAAGTAACTTTTTAAATATGATACATAGCAAAATAACCATACTAATAAATATTATTATAGGGAAATTAAAAAGATTTCTAAAGTAAACTTAGTATATAAAAACAGTAAGTTAAAATCTTTCTACATTTTTGTGTTCAAAAAAAATAAAAAGAAAAAATCTTTAATTCAGAATTTAGTTAAGAGAGACGGGTTAATTCTAATGTTTAGTATAAAAACTTTTCTCTGGGAAAATCATTCTAAACTCTCCAGTGTTCACCTCAAGATTCCTAATTTCAATTTCTGATTAAATTTCAGTAGTTTGCCTGAAGTTGTAGCTCAGTAGTTAGAGTGCTTGTTTAGATTATACAAGGCTCAGCTTTTGATCTACAGCACTGCAACATAAATCAGTTAAGTAATTAATTAATTCAGTCAGTGGTTAGATTGGATACAAATCGGTTTCTCCCATATTGATCACAATGCTTCCAAAATAATGAATCCCATCTCCTCTGCCAGAGAAATGGATAGTGAAACAGACCGTTGTAAATCCACAAGTAAGGGAGATGCATGGGGATTGAATGGAATTTACTCATTCCAACCTTAGTAGAGTTCTATGTATAATCCACGTAGTGAGAAATCTTAATAGCTACATTATTCTAACTGAAACTGAAAGCAAAACTCTGTTCCAAAGACACGGTCCAGTCTAGTGTCTAAATAATCTTACATAAAATGTCATGATTTTCTTCTTGCTTTACTAAAAGTATAAGAAAGTAGCTTTACACACAAATTCTCCAAATTTCATTTTAATGCTATTTTCTAGACTTCTTGCTCTTTAAATAACCTAAGTCAGTCTCACTTGAAAAAAAAATCCACAGAAATGAATGTCCTATATAAGTGTTCACACATACACTGGTGTATTAGGTTAAAAAATACATTTTATTAAAGAACAGAACTTTATCTTTATACTATGACAGATTTAAATTATTCTTTTAGTCTGATATCATGAGAGACATTCTGATTCCCAAGGCTTTGACATCTGTGCTCTTTGCAAACCTTTGCCCAATGTTTTTATTAACTCAATTTAATAGAACCTTTTTTACAGTGACCTTAAGAATTTAATAACTCCTCAATGCAAGGACAATACCACCTGCAGGCTCCAGTGGGATTAAACTCTGGTAGTTCAATATGTCTGCTGGAACACATTAAAGCAAAGAGGGGTGGAGGGAGAGGCAGCTGCACAGATCAGTCACTTTCCTCTAACCAACAAGATCGCCCTGTTGGTTATGATGGTCAATCCCAGACATGTGGGGAATCTTAGTTATTGCTACCACAATATGCAGCTCTCTCCCAGTATCTTAATCATATTAATCTAACTCTGATCATGTCAGTTATTCTAGTGATCTTCAATTCCAAAGTGCGTCTCCTCCTGACAGACACACTGCATATTTTATAGATCTGATCAATATGTTATTAGTCAACAACCTGACATAGCCCACGATTTAATCTTTTTTCTGTCAACCCAGCAGTTTCTAGTCTTTTGTATCCTCATTCCTGTAGTATAGAAGGGACATGGCTTAATCCAATTAAAATGAAATTAACTTTTTTTTCTCGTGTGATACTTTCCTTCTATGTTAATTCAAATCTCTGCAGACAGCTGCTCCAAGCACATAATTTTATGCTTGACCTTTTATGTGTGAGATTAAAGTGGTATAGATATATGCATGGGAAGTCAATGAGCTGTCTGTCTGTTTTCACCCTCCTATACCTTCAGAGTTCTGCTGAAAAATACTAAATTGAGCACATACGGTTGCTAAATGACAGTGATATATTTATTTGAGTTTCAGAAAGGACTCTGTCACTTTAGTTTTGTGTTTAGTATATGTGGTATCTTTGTCATTTTGAAAGGTGAATTAATAACATGGGTGACAGTACCATGGGGATTATTGTAAATTTGACAAGCCAGATCTATTCTAACCAGTTGTAATTTGCAAACCTAATCATCTATACTTCTTGTGCTCATTACATAACCTGCTAAGAAAAAAAGATGATAGATGATTATTTATTTGATAAAAGCATTGAGTCAAGGCAGTCTTGCCATTTGATCTGTACAGAGATCATGTCGATTAATTTAGCAAGCATTTTTCCAAGAACCTGGTATGTATGCCTTTGATGTTCACTCTCTGTAATCTTTTAAATATAGCAGTTGTACTAATCCTCCGGCCAGATTTGAGTGGAGTTTGTCTCCTGGGCAAAATTGTTTCCATTTTCCATCTCTTCCTCCTCCTGTATCTAACATCTGCTCATACCCTGAGCTGCCTTTGGGCTCTACCTTCCTTTAAGGCATTTAGAAAAATCTTACTTTCCTCTACAAATAAAGTTTTCTCTGAAGGAAAGATAAATGACAAGTCACTTCCACTTCTAGGTGAAATTTAAAGAAATATATTGTTTCCCATGAGATTTATGAGAATGAAAATCTTTGACCCTGCCACAGAGAAGTGAAGCAGAACAATTGTTTTTATTTATTAGACTCCATAAGATGGCTTTTCAAAAATCTTAGCATGTTGTGAATGCCATAAAAAAGCAAAGATACAACCAATAGAGAATGGGATAAATGCATAGCTAAGACTCAGGAAGGTAAGATATTATACTTCTGATTCTGAACGACAAACCTAAAGTAGCTGTATTGGTCAAATTTTTGCCATCTTGAAACAAACTAGAGTCACTTGGGATGGGAGAAACTCAGCTGAGGAAACAACTCTATCAGACTGGCCCATGGGCATATCTGAGCATGCTGCATTGCCTTAATTGTCAACTGATATGAAATGCACATCTCATTTAGTGTGGTAGCACTCCTTAACAAAAAAACATGTCTTCTTCCCCTCATAATAAACATTTTCTCTGTCTTTGTATACTTCATAAAGAATGTTAGCTTTTATTCATCCCATTTAAATTCAGTAGCATCTTCACACAGGCATTTTTTCTTATTAGATATGGAATTCATTTTTCTTTAAATAAAATGTATTCCTTTTGTGCCCTCAATAAATTGATATTTCTGTAAGTATGGATTAAACTGAGTTAAACAGTTTAAATTTTCTTTTACTTTTAGACATGAATGGATATCATGGCCACATATGAAAAATTATAATGATTGTTTACATAGCTTGTGTTGGTCTTTAAGACAAGCCACAAGGCTACTTGCTGGAATTTTCAGCAATGACCACAGAAAATAAACAAACTTAGTGTTCCCTTGGTTGCTGTTGGTAGCATGGAAGCCTCAGTTGCTCACAATACATTAAATTTTTGCTATTAACATAAGTATAAGGCATTCTTGTATGATATGACAAATAGTCTCCTGAGTCTTCATTACTCTGTTATGGTGGTTAAAAATCTAACGACACAGTGTGAATTTTACTTCTAAAAAGTTATAACCTATGTCTATGAATCTGATTTGTTGTATATCTGAACTTCCTTCTTCCCATTGCTTCATGTAATTTACCTTCAGCAAAACCCTATGTGTGTACTCAAAAGCATTTGCTAAAACCATTCAGTTTTCTGACCAGGTACGATATAATTGTTGCATTAGCATTCCGATGCCCTCAGGAAAAATCTACCTTCAAAAATGACCTGTATAGCAGGGTGGTGGTGGTGGTGGTGGTGGTGGTGGTGGTGGTGGTGGTGGTGCATGCCTTTAATCCCAGCACTTGGGAGGCAGAGGCAGGCAGATCTCTATGAGTTCAAGGTCAGCCTGGTCTACAAAGAGAGTTCTAGGAAAGGCACAAAGCTCCACAGAGAAACCCTATCTCAAAAACCAAAAAAAAAAAAAAAAACCAAAAAAAAAAAAAACCCAAAAAAAAAAAGACCTGTATACTGTTCACCTTCCAAGGTTTATACTTTTGTTTTTAAACTCTTACCATTTTCTTCTCATGCCAAATTTTTCTTGGAGATACTTTTCTAGACCATTTATTTATATGTACTAGTGACTGGAAACTGATTAGAAATATTTAATGTGTCACCTGCTTAGGATGGAAGACGGTGAAATTTTACATAGGAAAGTAGGAAGAGTCTCTCTCTCTCTCTCTCTCTCTCTCTCTCTCTCTCTCTCTCTCTCT
>CABHPR010153098.1:10607-28777 GCA_902168415.1 Peromyscus melanophrys
CACACACACACACACACACACACACACACACACACACACACACACACACCTGAGGAGGAATGGAAAGACAAAAAGAGAGAAGAGGTGAGAGATAATTTAAGCGGTTCATTTATATTTGTAAATCTTGGGCCAAGATACAGAATAATCACACTTAGTACTTGTAGTATGAATCATAAAGAGTCTTGTTAATAAATCAAACCTGACCCAGGTATTGGGGTGAACTGGAAGATCAGAGAACCAGAACAAGCCACAGCTACCTCCCCTTGCCGGATCCTCAGCTAGTCTTGTTTCCTCAGACTGGAGACCTCTGAGTCCTCATCCAGAATGGGTCTCCGCTGAACTGCTGCTAAAAGCCTGAAAGTTTAACCAGCCAAATGCTTCTAGTTTCTGGTCTTCACGCCTTATATACCTTTCTGCTTTCTACCACCACTCCCTGGGATTAAAGGCGTGTGTCACCATGCTTGGCTGTTTCCAATGTGACCTTGAACTCATAGAGATCCAGAGGGATTTCTATCTCTGGAATGCTAGGATTAAAGGCAAGAGTGCCACCATTTTCTAGCCTCTGTATCTAGTGGCTGTCTGTTCTCTGAACCCAGATAAATTTATTAGGGTACACAATATTTTGGGGAATGCAATACCACCACAAGTACTATTTTGTATTTGATTTTTGTATATTAAAATAATTCTTCAAAAGGAAATACTTAATGTTTACAAAATATTTCTTAATCTTTACACATGGGATATCTGGCTTTAAATTGTATTGCAAATCAAATGATAATTAACTATGAATACTATTGAACAACTCCCATGCCTCTCTTCCTTAAGTGAGGTGATGTTCATATCTGCATCGACAAAATTATAGCTAATGAAAGAAAGAAGGCAAAACATATGTGTACACTGGCAAACTGATAGAATCTTAAATTTCTCTTCAATTTCTTGTTCAGTTCAGTTCAGTTCAGTTCATTAAAGGCCCAGAGTTCCCAATATTCCACAGTCCAGGTTGACCACCTGTGTTTAGATCTGGCTCCATATCTCCTAAAATCCTCTGAAAATAAGGACTAGTGCTCTACCTTGCATACCTCATTGGTAGGCTGTGTCAATTTGGCACAGAAAAATGGATAGGTCCTCCTTGTTCCTGTACATCCATACTGCCTGCTTTCCTGCTTCTTAATTGGCCGCTGACCCTTGTTGACGTGGTGGGAGGCAGACGCTCCGTGGTGTGCTCTACAGCTGAGCAGCTGTGGTCAGCCAGCCTCCTTCAAAAAGATTCTAAGCTTCATTTCAGAGCTTAGATTTCAGCGAGCTCCGTACAGAAAAAGAAAAAAAAAAAAAAACTGCAAATAAACCTTTCACCTGAAAAAAAAAGATAAAAGACAGTTTCACATAGAGACACCATCCAGGGGCCCAAAGAAGGAGACGGTTGGAGAGAGACTATTTAAAAATCTGCTCTGCCGATCCTAGTCACCAAGAGAAGGATGGAAGTTTCCTGACGGAGCTCACAGAGGCTTAAATAAAGCACAGCCCACAGCCTTCTTGTCTTTGCAACTCTACTAATATTTTTCCTTTGGAGATGTGTTCCCAATATTATCTGGAGTAGGTTTTTTTCTTAATTTGTTATATATATATATATATATATATATATATATATATATATATATATATATATGACTATTATTAAGGTAAACTCACATTTTTTAACCTGAAAATAAAAACTAACAGTATTTCAAAGAATTTAACAATATGATAACTTTTTTAAATATGTGTCTTTAAATAGAAATCCTGTCCAAATATTTTAGAAATTTGCATAAAACTCAAATGATTCTTTTCATTTAAAATAGAATTCAGCTGAAACACTTTTATTTCTAGTTTGAGTTTAGAGATGAAACTGCCCATGAAATGATGTGTGAATAGACACACAGTAACAGGTTTTTTAATATAGACTTCTTGCAATGTTAAGAAACAAGTATCAGTAGCTACAACAGAATTTGTAGCTTACCTTCAGATGAAGTTATTATTTGACTAAATATCACATAGTGACTTATCCACTGACCATACTCAGACTAACAATTTCCTTGTAAGTTATGGATTCTCCTCTAATAACTTGATGTTTTTCTGTTCTTTATATCTTGTACACTTGTATAATACACTGATTCTTTAGTCTATAAAAAATAAAGCATTATTATAGTGAATTATAGATACTGAAAAGTTAATTTCATTCTATAGATGACTTGATCCATCTAGTTCTTCAGGCATAGATTAGTTTTGAAGGTTTATTTTTTTATTATTTTTTTTTTTTTGGTTTTTCGAGACAGGGTTTCTCTGTGTAGCTTTGCGCCTTTCCTGGAGCTCACTTGGTAGCCCAGGCTGGCCTCGAACTCACAGAGATCCGCCTGGCTCTGCCTCCCGAGTGCTGGGATTAAAGGCGTGCGCCACCAACGCCCGGCTAGTTTTGAAGGTTTAATAGTTGTTCACTTTCTGTGGTTGTGAGGGAAATTCGATCATCAAAACATCATTTTGTCAATGTCAGCTGAGCACCCATGTCTCCACTAATATGTCTTCCTCTCAGTACAGGTCTCAAGACCTACAGTTATGAAGTGCAGACTAACTCACATTAGCTCTTTGGAGACAACTGAACACAGTTCTGTTCTGCTTTGTCTTAAGAGGAGGAGACATTTATTTTAGTTCTTATATCAAGGTATAAAGGCCAGCACACCAGATAAGACTTAATAGCTAGGTGGCTCTGACCATTGTGATGGACAGGCAGTGACAACTTATTCACATCTTGTGGATCATGAAACAGATACAGATCTCAGGCTATAAACAGAAGAAAATATCATTTTCATGTCTGTAGCTGGACATTTTCCTGTGTCCAACATGGTCCACAGCCGCTCAGATGCAAATAAACACACAGAGGCTTATATTAATTAAAACTGCTTAGCCATTCGGTCAGGCTTACTACTGACTAGCTCTTACACTTAAACTCAGCCAATTTCTGTTAATCTGTATGTCACCACATTTTTTGTGGCTTTACCTGTGTGTCATTACATGCTGCTCCCTGGACAGCAGGCTAGCATCTCCTGACTCATCCTTTCTCTTTCCAGAATTCTCCTTGTCTGCTTATTCCTCCTATACTTCCTGCCTGGCTATGGGCCAATCAGTGTTTTATTAAACCAATGTATAAAAGCATTATCCCACAGCATTTCCCCTTTTCTGTTTAATTAGACAAAGTTTTAACTGTAACATAGTAAAATTATATATAACAAAACAGTTATCAAGCAATAATTACAGTTACCATATCTAGTCTATTTATATTTGGAAAAATCAAAGAAAATATTCTATCCTATATTTGTGAGTTTAAGGTTTCATATCTAATTTATCTTTTATCATAACCAAGGAAACTTGTAACTATCTAGTCTTCAACTACATCAAAGACCACAGAAGGATGTAATATTACCTAAGTAAACAGAAAATTCATTGTAAGCAACTTAGAAAATTGTGGACATGACAGAGACAGCTTCCTGCCTGGATAGTCATCCAAAGTTTCTCTGCAACATTGGGACATCGATCTTCGGCCCTTAGGTCTAGTCTCTCAGTCACTTTTTCCTGTGTCCTGTAGAATGTCTGGCAGTCTCCTCTGTGAAGCGGGAATCTGAAGGACCATTTCACCTTGTTTTGGCAAATATAGTGGTCACCCTTCTATGAGTCATGCATGTCCAGTTTATACAACATTTTTTTCAAGCAGTCCAGGCAAAAACAGTTTCTTGCCCAAATGGCTATTTTTGCCAAGAAGAAGATAAACTCCACATGAAGTGTCTTTGATGCCCATCCTCTTCTTTGAAGTAAATCAGTGCTGCCAAGAGCAGATGTGTCTCACTGTCCAGAAAGTCTAAATTTTTTTAAATTTTATAATTTAATTTAATTTTACATATCAGCAACAGATTCTCTTGTTCTCCCCCCTCCCTCTCCCCCACCTTCCCCCTAGCCTACCCCCCATTCCCATCTCCTCCAGGGCAAAGACTCCCCTGAAGATTGAGTTCAACCTGGTAGATTCAGTCCAGGCAGGTCCAGTCCCCTCCTCCCAGGCTGAGCCAAGTATCCCTGTATAAGCCCCAGGTTCCAACATACCACCCTGAATGTGCCCAATCTCGTCTAAGTTTTTAAAAAATTTTAAATGCCATATTCTGTAGGTCTTTGAAGTGTTTGAAGATTACCTACCTAAATGAATTATATCTATGTATACTTAGAAAACTTAACATGACTATAAGTTTGACTATCATAGAAGAATAATTAAATGAGCTGCATAAACATAATACCTTAAACAAGAGAAGAAAAATGTATACAGTATAACAAAATTAAGTTTAAATTTGTATCAATAAACTAAAATCTATAGCAAATTAAAACATTTTACACAAGTTGTTGCTCTTTAAAAGTAGATTCAATAATCTACCCTTTCAACCTATCATATCTATATCCTGTTCCCCTTTTTCTTTAGAAATATATTGACTATGACCAATAACAATTTGTAACCAACAGCCTAAACAAAGACAAACATCCATAATCCAGTTTTTGGGAATGTGGGTACAGTTTTCTAGGCTACTTCCTGCTGATAAAAGGTGCTGAATTCTTATGGGAATCCTGAGAAAATTAAGAATTATGGTCAAGTCCTGACTAGAATAGTCTGTGAGGCTGCATTGTCTGAGACAGTTGCCTTGAAACCATTCTGGATGTTGGATCATCTGGGTCATGGTGTCATTAGAGACCTTTCATGGGGTCATGGCTAGACAAACCATATTAGCCTGGAAGCAATCCACAGGTTCTCATCTCCTGTGGAAACAAAAGCAGAACCTCTTTTCCAAAGCAACATATCCTTAGACATAAATTTTGAAATCAAGATATTTTTAAAATATACATATTGAATTAACTCAGCAGCTTTTTTTTTTTTTTTTTTTGAGACAGAGTTTCTCTGTGTAGTTTTGGTGCCTGTCCTGGATCTCACTCTGTACACCAGGATGGCATCAAACTCACAGAGATCCACCTGGCTCTGCCTCCTGAGTGCTGGGATTAAAGACATGCACCACCACCACTGGTCAACTCAGCAGCTTTTACAATCAAATGTCTCTCTGCAGTTAAAATCCCAAAGACAATATAATCCAGACTCTCTATGTAATATCCATCTTTATGTGGCTTATTTTTTATATTATTTTTTATTTTCTCTTAAAAGACTTTATTTTTTAAAACTTTCTATTTCTTTATATAACTGTCTGTATTCCTTTCTCTCTCTTTTTCAAGCCTACATATATTTTTATACACACTGTAAACCATTCAAAGTCTTACTCCATCTGAATCTGCCTTGTTGTGAATCTATTGCTTTAAACTGCAGTGGTTAGTACTGAAACAGCAGCCTTGGCTGCTGACTCCACCCATCTCAGCTTTTCAACATGGTGGAGACAATTCACTGACAGTTCCAGGAGCCATGTTGTCCACTGACTCTGGGAGGCAGTGGGTCTATGCTTCTATCAAATCAGCATGTAGTCCAGAAACCTTTTTTTTTTTATTTTTATTTTTTATTTTTATTTTTTTGTCTCTACTAGCAAAAGCTAAATCCACCACAGAGCATAATGAGCAGCTTGGAGACGCCTCTGTGTACTACTGCGGGAATCCGCCATGCTGCAGGTCAAGCCTGCACACCACAAACCTGCCATAGAGTAGTTCAAGCCCACAAGCTGTGGCTGGCCTGAGAGAGACAACTAGGAAGCTGTATTTAGCTCTGTTTTATACTTTTTTTTTAAAGCTTTCTCATGTTTTAGGTGGAAACTCTTACCCCACATTAGGTGCCATTTATAGCTGGAAGTTTTCCTGTGTCCCACCCAGTCTGCAGCTGCTCAGACCCAAGTAAACATACAGAGGCTTACATTAATTAAAACTGCTCAGGCATTAGCTCAGGCCTACCACTGACTAGCTCTTACACTTAAACTCAGCCCATTTCTGTTAATCTGTATGTTGCCACATTTTCTGTGGCTTTACCCATGTACCATTGCATGCTGCCCCCTGGACAGCTGCCTGGAGTCTCCTGACTCAGCCTTTCACTTCCCAGAATTCTCCTTGTCTACTTATCCCACCTATACTTCCTGCCTAGCTACTGGCCAATCAGCGTTTTATTAAACCAGTGTACAAGGGCATGATCCCACAGCACTGGTCCTGCCCACAGACACTCATTTCTATTAGTGGAGCTACATTTCTGAAGGTGCCACAGCCTCCCAAATGAAAATCAATAGTTGCAAGTAAATGTTCAAACACAGGAGCCTATGGGGGACATTTTATATTCAATTAACAATGACCTCAGGACCTGCCTAATTTCAATGATCGCTTAGCTTGACATGGTTTATTGGAATAGTGGCCATGTTTTTTCACCTCCTTTGGGTCTATAGACACAACAATAGGTAGAAGGGTGAATCGTTAATGTACAAATGCCATATAGGGAGTGTCATCACATTCTGTACATAACAAATTTTCCTGTTAAGAAAGAGTATAATTAACATCATTTTACACATAACTAGGCCACCTGTTTACCTAGCAAAAGAACTAACCTCACTCACTTCCCTAATTATATATATATTAATAGATTGTTAATTGAAATCTGAATAATTGTGGTTTTGGTTTCCTAGATTATTTCAAGGGTTGCTAGTGACCTCTGATATGGCATATAGATATTGTTCTGTAAATGATTTTCTGCATTTATACTTTCCTAAACATGTTAAAATTCAACCTTTGAGCAAGCCCCAAATGTCCTGTAGCAAGAATGGTTGTTAAAGTAAAGAATCTCTGATTGATTAGTTTTACACCCTAAACTAGTCAGATAGCAAAACTAACTTCTGAACCAATGCTAATTAATAAATTTAGTTTGAATTGTGGGAGAGGAAATCTATGTCATTTAATTGTACATGATGTAAGAACTTTAGCTGAAATTTAATTATCACAGAGTTGATGTTTATGTTACTATGTCTCATTGTCCCATTTTGAACCTTTTGGAAAAAAAAAAAACCTGAATGGCTTACAATTACAATTCACTGAACACATCAGTATTTATGGCCAGATGATGACTCATTGATTTTTCACATTTGTCCAAGTTATGGGTGTCATGTATTAGGAATATGATTTTAACTTTTACAAGTATCAATTATTTTTCTTTAAAATGGAAGCAGTTATTGCATAAAATTCAGAGAATTCTGGTGGAAAGTTAAATACACGAATTTGTTTCAAGTCTGGAGAAACAGTTCAAGCAGCAGAGTGCTCCTAGTGTCCATGAAGCCTTCAGTTTGATTCCTAGTGTGGATTAAACTTGACTTAATGGTGCATGAGTAAATCCTAGCACACAGGTATGAGGATCAGAAGATCATCCTCTGCTTAGATGCCAGGTTTGAGGCAGTCTGGACTACACCAGACCCTTTATCAAAGAAGAAGATCTGGAGAGTTTGCACAAAGGAATGGAAGTGCTCTAAACAAGATTTAATACTACCACTGCCTGGGGACCAGCCACCAGCAGTGCATGATCAAATGGAACCCACAGAGTAGGCACATACTATGACTTTTTCATCTGAAGGGGTAAGGGAAAAGACACTCATTCTCTCTTGATGGTTTCCTTATTTACTCTTCTGTATTCTTCATTCTGTTTTCTATATTCTCTTTTCTTATCTCTATCCAGAAGTGTACCTTCTGTCTCTCTTGATGTTTTCTTTCTCCTTTTTAACTCTCTTGATTATCTCCTCCCAATTTCTCATTCTTGATGTTTTTCTTCTAACTCTCTTTATTCTTGATGTTTCCCTTCTAATTTTCTCATTCTTGATGTTTTCCTTCTAACCCATTGTAACTCTTTATCTTTTCCCTTACAGCTTATGTAACCCAGTTCAGGTAAAATAAAAATTACAATGTGGTTACATTCTGGTTTTCAAGTTAATGATTACAATGAATACAAGTAAAAAAACAACATATTTTCCATATCCCTTACATGATTAAACATTTTATGTGTTACAGTTGAAAAACAAATTATCCCAAGAACTCACATACATTCAAAACCAAGCAACTTGTTATAGATTAATAGTATGTAAGCAAGAAAGATATTCTTTTACTAGGTTGCATTTTGCAATTACAAAGAAAGGGACAATTACTTTATTGTCTTGAAAACTAATCTTACAAGGAATCCTAAAGGAATCACAAACCTAAACTTTTATATATGAAAAAGAATCTGTCAGTTCTGCTTTAAACCTTTAGGGTGCATACCCACTCATCAGTAGTTTTTATATCAGGAGATTGAGGGAAGAATTTGGTATAAGGAATTAATATCACCTTTGGTCTTCAATCAGTCCTAGCAAGAAAGGGACGTCAGCCAATGATAATTGGACTGCTTTGTTCTTGCTCCTCATCCAGGAATTCCCTTAATGAGTTCCTTACTCAACTATGTGACTTTCTAAAACTTTAGATTGTCTTCTTGAATTTTTTTTTTTACCTCAAAGCTATTTGACAAAAACATGTAGTCTAACCTGAAGTTATTTCCAAAGCATTTTTTTCAGCCATGATGTGCTTGGAAACCTGTGAACACATCTCCCAAAATTAAGATTAAAGAAATTTAAGCTAGCTGGATTACTGGGATTCAATTGTTTTGCTAAATCATTAACTCAAGCCACAGTCTATATGGCTCTTCAATAGAAACTCATGTATTCTAGCTATGTGACACTTCCTTGTTTTATTTTTTAATCATCAAAACTCTCTTTAAACTAACATTATTAATATCAATTAGACAGTACAGCTTAAGAAGAAATTATCTTCATAATAATCCATAGGAAAAAGTGCTCAATAGGATGGCATGTTTCCATGAGATAAACACATTACATTGCAGGCCTTAGGGATCTCTCCACACACATTCACTCCATGCCAGACACCAGAGAAAGATAGCAGCAACAAACATATAAAGACACAGAAGAAGCAAAAGACATTCCAGGGTCTGTGGTCTCAGCCTTTGTCTTTTGGAGATTCACCCATCAGGGAGTTGCCTCCTGGTGGGCTGACACCTTGAATTTCAGTTGCCACCTGCTCTCTTCTGACAAGGCCACTGGCATAATACTATTAATCTATTGACTGTTTTAAAAAGGTAAGAAGGAACACAAAAACAGAAGAATGTGATCTCAAAAAACATGTGTATTCCTTTTGGGAGAAAGAACATTTGCTTTAACTCTGAGCAATTTCTGATGCCTCTTGCAAATCCAATGAGAAAAGCTACAACTCACACTTATTTGTATGTTTATGGTGAGTGTTCATTTTATTGTTTACTCAAATTAAGAGACATTGTGGAAATAGAATGCAACCCATGGAGGTGATACTTGGAGACTTTATTTTAGGAAAGTAGTAACAAAGTAATCATAAGTCGTGAATGAATGTTAATATTTACTTTTTATATTTGAAAAAATCATTTTTTTAAATTTTAAGGCCTTATGAATCATGATCCCACAACTAGTGAAAACAGCTGTAAATGTAGTAGTATGTAACCCTTCCTATAATGGACAGTGTCACTATCATTGCTATTGACAACTCTGTCTCTACTGCTGTCATTAGTAATGCTTAGGCACTCATTAGCTGTAGCAAAATTTCTACAAAAAGTAAAATTGTTGATTACTCTGTGCTGATTCAATTTCTTTCTTTCTTTTTTTTTTTTTTTTTTTTTTTTTCTTTTGAGACACTGTTTCTCTGTGTAGTTTTGGCCTGTCCTGGATCTTGCTCTGTAGACCAGGCTGGCCTCGAACTCACAGAGATCTGCCTGGCTCTGCCTCCTGAGTGCTGGGGTTAAAGGTGTGTGCCACTGCTGCCCCTCTGATTCCGTTTATTAAGAAGCCCTTAAAAGCCCCAAGTGAGAAGAAATGAAGCACATAAAATGTTCATGGATATAACATCTACTGGCATTTTTGCAGCCTTCCATTTTGCAGGTACAATGCATGCACTTAAAGCACCTGTCCATAAAACTCATAGTGATATTTTTCTCTTTATTTTATTTTCAGTTGGTTTAAACAGACTTGTGGAATGTTCATTGACAATTGGCATTCAAACATCATTTTCAAAAGCAAACACAAATCATTCCATAAGGACTATTACATATATTGTTTGTGCATAGCATCTTGCTGTACTAAGAATTACAGAGAAAGTGAAAGGTATACTGCTAGGAAACACTACAATATGCACTGTATCAATTTTATTTGCCATAAATATAAAATTAAAGATTTAAATTTCAAGTAAGTTACACATTTGAATGAAAGTGAAATTTGTGTGATAATGTTAAACTTTCTATTTATCTTTGCAAAAGTATCACCCACTTAATAAGATGTCATAGATATAATGACTCCTTTTATGTCATGACAATTATTCAGAATGTTTAACATTTTAAGTTTGAAGAGGCATCTGGGTAACTTGGCAAACTAGAAATTGCATCTGAATGCTGAATGGATACAGTTAAGAGAATCAGCATGAGGATCAAACAGAACTACACAAAACTGTTGCTAATAATCCTACAGCTTGCTGACTACTGTTTGCTGCACATCCAAGCCAAATTTGGCCACAGATGGAAGTAGGAAAACAAAGCCATCATTGTTGCTGCTGGAGTAGTGGCTGGCATAAACACTCAATTGATTAGAAATCACCTCTATTGAATAGAGACTTGGCTCAGCAGTTAAAAGTATTGTTTGCTTTTACAGAGGACCCAGGTTCTTTCCCAACATCCATATGGCAACTCTCAACCATCTGTAGCTCCAGGCCCAAGGGATCTGATGCATTGTTCTGATCCGTGTGGTACACATACACATGAATGGGCAAATACTCATATTCATGAAGTAATAAAATAAATAAACATGTGAGTAAGCCACTATGTGCCATTTCAATTTATGCACACAATGCTTGTCAATCAAATTAGTATTATCATAATCATCATCTTAAATACTTTCCTATTTTATGATAATGCCATTAGAATCCTTCTAATATATTTTAAAATATTAATATATGATGTCTAAGTGTTTTCCAAAAGAAAACCAGCATTTATTCTTTCTATATACAACATAGGATTAATTGACCACCCAGCCCTACATTCCTTTGGTGATAGAAAGCACTATTCTATTCTGAAAATTAATATTTTTATAAATCTGCCTCAGTCAGTTTATGGATGTGTTGCACAATTTGTTAAATATAATATCATCAAGGCTAATTACTGTGGTTATATATTTTAGGTAATTTATCTTATTTATTTTGTGGTAAATAATGTCCCATTGTACATGGGCGTTCAGGGTGGGATTTAATAATGTGTATTCTTTATCTACTCATTTAGCAAAGGACATAATTTGAAATCATTTAAGACACACCCTGGTTATTGTGTTAGTACAGTAATAAACACGGTCATGTGCATGCTGACATAGTAATTTCATTTATTTCTGCTATAGATACAAATCAATGAGAACATCCAGTTCCATGGTTCAGTTGTTAGAACTACCATAAAAACAAAGCGAAGTGATGAGATTCCTGGGTTCTATGGCACGGAAATTATTTTTAGAGGAAGACTATTCATTGTAGATGTAGAATCATTTGAGGTAGAATCCATTGGGCTGTAATACTTTTCCATCCATTTTTCAGTAACTTTTATAGTGTTTCTTTATAAAGCTTATCTACAAATCATTAATTCTGGTGGACAAAACTATCATTTCTAACCTATGAATAGTTAAAAAAAACTATAATTTTCATTGTAGATACTCTTGTTAATTCCATTATTTAAAACAAATACCTTGCTTTTAGCTAGTCTCTTTGCTTTTGTTTGAGTGTATAAATGTTTATTTAGTTCAATGTTCTGAAGAATATGTAGTTATTTCTGTTCTTCCCTATCACCGAGATCATATACAGTAGAGAGAAGTAGATAGCAGCTAGTCTTATTGGCTAATTCAGCAAGAAATTTCCTTTCAAATGTCATGCCACAATCTCTTGTGTAATAACTATAAAGTTGTAAAATCACACCTGTATTACCAATGGCATCTTTCATTTTACATACAATGCCTTATGGACTTGACATGGTGATACAATTTAAATTTAAGGTTAACTAAGTTCCCATATTTTAGTTTTAATTTTGAAACACCTTGGGAAAATACTAAGGATTTCTATTTCTATTTCTGTAAAATTATAATTCCTTTAATTTTATGAAAATTGCATAATACAAAAATCTATCAACATTGAGGAAAAATAATCACAGGATTAACCCAGAGAAAAACACTTTTCACAGTGAATAAACACAGAACAAAATTCTAATCTGCATCTTTTTCTTTCACAATAACTACAGAAACAGGATAATGTAGAAAGGCACAATGAGCAATCTCTATTTAATCCTCTAGTTTTGGTTATTGTCTTAATATTCTGAAAATACCTTATTATGTATCTCTATATAATATCAGATACAAATAGAATTTTTCTTTTTCTAAATAATATTTTATTAACATATTATATAAATGAAGATGTTTTCATGGAAAAGTAATCTTAAAAAGTTAAGATTAAATTTGAAAATGTCATCAAAATTCACTTTCATTATCACTGAAAATATATGATAAATCTCAATTGAACTTAAATTCTTTTTTATAATCATCTCAAAGACACAAACATACTGTTGATATTTTAATTGCCTTACTATTACATGATTTATATATATAGTTTTTAAAAGGAAAAAGCCAAACATATTGTGGTTAAAAACTTAAAAAAAAATCAAGGGAAAATGCATGTTTGTACTTGTGATGAACTTGAGTCTGCCTTTGGCCACATGGTTTATGAAGAAACAATTTTAGAGTGTCTATTCCTTCTCAGGATTAATTTATGCAATTAACAGACAGCACAGTTGATAATGGTTTATATTTTAATCAACAGATTAGGTTTCATTACTTGATGATCCATATATAAATTAGGTCCAGAGTTATTGGTTTAGTTATTTTATATTGCCATGAAGAGACACCATGATCAAAGCAACTTATACAAACAAGAATTTAATTTGGGAGATTATAGTTCCAGAGGTAGGTAGTAAAGCCCATGACTATAATGGCAGGTAACACAGCAACAGGCAGGCCTCAAAGCCCATATCCAGCAACACAGCTTCTCCACCAAGGCTGCACAACCTAATCCTTTGCAAAGAACTCCACCAATTGCCAAAAGAAACCTTCAAATTGATAAATCATTGGTGGTCATTCTCAATCAAGCCGTCAGTTAGATTTATTCAGATTATCACTGATGAAGCCATACTTTCAGCTCTGATATTAAGACAAAGAAATATTGAAAGAACTTCTCTCTATGTAGCTCATCATGCAGAAAAACAGGAGAGATCACACCTTCTGGGAAATAAAAAAAGAAGTGTATTTTTTTCCCAGAAAATATTAATCCAATGATGATCTATCTCTAACCTGATCAATTGGAGGGACAATCTCATTTTTGAACAATTCTACCTGGCCAGAGGAATTTATGTTAGTTGCCAATTGGATTCTGGCTTCTAGGCAATTAATGTGGAAAGGAAAAATTGAATTTGGATTTCTACCTTAGCAATCATCAAATTAATATTAAAATAGAATATCAGGTTCAGACATTTTTCTGTTACACCCCCAATTCTCAATATTTACTGTCATCAATGTTACCTGAATGTTAGGAAGATCTGTACCCTTTAGATGAGAGAGAAACCCTATGCCAAATAAAGAAACAATGACTCGAGGTCTAAAACTAAGTGACTCAGCATAGCAGAAAACACTAGAAATCCATGAGTAACTCTCAGAGAGATTGTGAATATCGGTATTCAATATATCAGGTATCTATATTGCATAGGTACGTATACACACACACACACACACACACACACAGAGAGAGAGAGAGAGAGAGAGAGAGAGAGAGAGAGAGAGAGTTTAAAATATCATTGAATGCTAGATTACCCATCAGCAACTTTACAAAGTAAATCCATACTTTTGAAGCACCAGGAATTCTCCTTTCTTGACTCTGTGAATCCTCAGAACATTGCTATATAGAACTTTAAATTTGTTATTCACTACTGGATGACGACTTCAACTTGTTTGTTCCCAAGCCATGGACATTCATTGAATATTTTTCTGTTGATTTTGTTATTTGTGTCATACTTTGTGAGAAAGTCACAGTATCATGAGCTGTGTACATTACATATCCACTCATATGCTGTATGACACAGACACACTAGATAATAATGGCATCATTAGTTATGACAGAAGAATTTCCCAGAATGAAAAAGATACACTGAATAACATCGAATACTTTTTCTTTTCAACATTTTTAAATGTTTTTGGCTAAAAAACAATTACACAATTTTCCCCCTACAATTTTCTCCATCTCATTCCTACTATGTATCCCCTTGCTATTTCTTGAAATAATGTCCTCTTTTACATTGATTATATATTTACTTAATAGTATAGATAGTATATATTATAATGATTTTATATATGTATATATAATATCAACTAAATATAGGATCCGACAATATATAGGATACCTGCTCAGTCCATTCCTAGTCCTGAGATAGAGCTCAGAGGTCTCACTACTAGTGAGAAAGTCCTCTGTGCTCCATCTTCATCCCTAAAACAGAAACAATCCAAGTCCCTACTATTCTTCCATATTCTGCTTGTGGAAAAATATGGAATCTGTGGTTTCTACAAAGTCCCCATTACCCTTGCAAAATCTTCTCCTGTAGTGATGGATCGAGTGTTCGGAGTTTGATTAAAAGTCCTTACTGCTGTAGGGAAGGGCACAGGTTTAGTCCTCAGTGCCCACACATCAGATCACAACTGTTGATAACTCCAATTCTTGAGGATCTGATAATCCTCTTGTGACCTCCATAGGCACTGTACACCTGTTAGACTTTGCATCATGAAGGCAAAACACTCATAGTAAAAAATAAATAAATCAAAGACAAAATACTCAGTTCTAAGGCACATTGCTTCTTCTTAATCAATAGATTAAGAAAATAATTAAGATAACTAGCTATTATTATGTTATTATATGTATCATTATGTTATTAATATAAGTTATATCATTATGTTATTACATACATTATTATGTTATTGTTATTATATATATAATGTGAATTTCACTGACAGAAAATGATTATGTCTATTTATGCAGATACTATTACAGAAATCAGTCATTTTAATCTAGAGTGTAAAAGAATGCAAGAATAGTAAAGTTTGGCCGGGTGGTGGTGGCACACGCCTTTAATCCCAGCACTCAGGAGGTAGGGCCAAATGGATCTCTGTGAGTTCAAGGCCAGCCTAGTCTACAGAGTGAGTCTTTGGATAGGCTCCAAAGCTACACAGAGAAACCCTGTCTCAAACACACAAACAAAACAACAAAAATTAATAGTAAAGTTTGGTGGTAAGTAGGCAAGGTAGCATGTACACAAAATTAGATCTGAAAAAGCAAAGTTGAGAGTAGTTAAATGCCAGAAGTGGTTTAAAAATTAACATTATAATAGATGTATAAAGAACAAGTCACCTTGTTATGAAATGAAAATTCAGGAAAAAAAAAATGATTTACTCAGATCTGAAGCCTGCTAAGAAAATGCTAGTTAATAGTAGGAAGTAGTAGAAAGGAAGAGTTGAAAACTGAGTGGATATGAAGAAGGAACTGATGTTAGCAGCTGCTTAGAGATGATCTGGGGAGGGAGAAACACATTAAAAATCTGAGGCTCTTTTAGGTCAGATTCCAGATTAGATGGTATACATTTTGTTACTGATATCTCGAGTCTAATGGGAAATGATATTTGTAAAGAAGTTTAAATAAAAAATATATAAATCAACTCCTGGCTTAGTTCATGTCTCACAACTCCTGTGACAGCTTTCCCTAGTAAGTCCTCCCTGCCTGGCCAGCCAATCCATGGAATTTATTTTTACGAGCACATATATGATGAGCAGAGATGGTTTATCTAACAATGACTTTAATCTACTTCATCAAGCTTAAGAAGTAATGTTTAATATTTCATAGATCTCTCTTGTGTTTCAATAATACAGCTGGGAGCAAGATTACATCATGTAATATTTAGGGGTCAAGAGCACCCTATTACATTACAAAGTAACTCTGGAGTGCAATGGATAATTGGACTTCTGAAGCTGAAAAAAATCATCCTTAGTCAATTGTGATAAGCAATGCTATTCAGAACTATCTAGCAGGTAACTATCATCAGGTATTCTGAGTTCTAAATTGCTGAATATGAATACAATGCAGAATCTCACTCTTATGAATTAGACAATTTGTGTTGGAGTCCATTGCAGGTCTAAGCACATTCAGGTATCCACAGCTTTCTCCAAGTGCATTGATAACAGGCCTACATAATCTCACTAATTCAGGATATGTTTTGGAAGTCTAATGATGTCACTGGTTGTCAGATCACTCAAGAGTCAATGCTTTTAACCTTGTAGGGAAACAATCCTTACTAATTCTAAATGGACAGAAATAGACAAAAAGACATTAGTATTACCATGGTTCATAGAGACACTCAGGACTACACATATTGGAGGGATGTAGCATGGAAATCAGGTCTATACTGATAAGATAAAAATCTATTATAAGCATTTGAAGCTTTTTTCCCCTTTTTTCTTAAGAAAACTTTTTCATTCATTTTACACACCACAGACCCCCCCTCTTCCCTCCTCCGCACCCCCCAGCTTCCCCTCCCAACCCATCCCCCATTCCCACCCACAAGAAGGCAAGGCCTCTCATATGGAGACACACACATTCAGTAGAATCAAGTCCAAGCCCTTTCCCCTGCCTCAAGGCTGTACAAGATGTCCCATCATATAGGTAGTGGGCTTCACAAAGCCTGCTCATGCCCCAGAGATGGATTCTGATCCTACTGCCAGGGGGTCTCTCAAGCAGATCAAGCTACACAACTGTCTCACCATGCAAAGAGCCTAGTTCAGTCCCATGTAGGCTCCACAGCCTTTGATTCTTTTAAAGTTAACCCTAATTCAAAATTAATCCTGATATTCAGGCGTCATGGCGAACACAAAGCAGAAGAGGGCAGCAAAGAGCTGTCAGGGCCACAAAAATAAGTCATCAAGTTTGACAGGTAGAGAAAGAAGGTCATAGTGGATAAGTTAAACAAAAATGCTGCCCCAAGTGGATGGACAACCTCCTCAGAATCTTGGGCCTTACAGAACCTCTGACTTCGGAGACATGATTTGATTCTTTCTGGTTTCTCCCCATTTCTCCCAGTGTCTCACAATATCACCTGCATATTTACTCCCAATGCTTCCCTTGCGTACCTGTTTTACTCCAGCACAGAAAGAGAAAGGTATCAGGAGGGCCCATCCCTAACTGGAATAGTTACTGGAAGTTGATGACTCTTGAGGGAGGAAAATTCAGGTTTCTACAGAAGGGCTACCTCGGGCAGATTCTCCAATTGAGGAGGCCTTTTATCTCACATGAAGGAAGAGTTGGGAGAGGGAAATGGTGGTCCAGAAGTAGTTGTGTATTGAAACAAGAGAGTAGGGTGTCTATGTGATCAAATGCACATAGTCATCTATTTACTTACAGAGATTTTTTTAAAGCTATTTCACCAAATTAATGCAATATCCATTCTATGTTGAGTGAATTATCTTGGTAAAATAAATTATTCCTTTTCATATACTAACCAAAACATTTTTTTGCAAATTAATTGAAATAAAAGCTGTTGTATTAGGAATTCTCATTTTTTGCCACTAGCCAATGTTCCAGTTTCTAGACTCTGCTACTGTCAGTCAACCAGACAGTTCTAGCAGCATCTGTGGCAAACATGTCAAAACCCTGACTCATTTCTTTGATCGGGTTATATGTTTTATTTAATAGCCATGATTCTTTTTAAAACATCCACTAAAATAGAATGCTCTTAGTATTTTAAAGAAAATTTTAATATGCACATGGTATTTCCACCTAAAAATCTACTAATCTCATCATTGTACTCATTTCCCAAGATTTAATGCTGATGACCCCATCAAGCCAAATCACTTCTGATCAACAGTTCTAACAAGAAGAGAACATTCCCATCTTTTAAAATTCTGATGATATACTTTTCTTCTTCTTCTTCTTCTTCTTCTTCTTCTTCTTCTTCTTCTTCTTCTTCTTCTTCT
>CABHPR010153098.1:28877-67060 GCA_902168415.1 Peromyscus melanophrys
CACCACCACCACCACCACCACCACCACCACCACCACCACCACCGCCCGGCCTACTTTTCATTTTTAACTTCATTTTAACTTTCTTTAAAGATGGCTTACTCCTCAAATCCCTGATGAAAGTTTTTGAGCTCCATTGACTTTCAAGTAAACTATAGAGAGAAACTATATTCCTCATAACAGTGTGACCTCTATTCACTATGTTCAGTGAAGATTCTCTAGTACACTGTCATTGATGTATGAAAAAGCAATGCATCTTCCTCGAAAGGTTCTGGTGAATTTGGGCAGCACAGTACCAAGGAATAGGTAAAGAATGCATAATATCTTCGGGCAACACTGTCAAGAAGAAAAGTGTCTTTGGCATTGTTTTCTATTTATAGTACAAAGCTTTTCTATCACGTAACCCATTTCCTGTCAGTCCCAAGCCAGTTTAGAAGCACAATTTTATTTTCTTTGGTAGAGAGTTCTAAATGTCTGGCTATAGAAGAACAATGTATGTTAAAAACCATCAATGAAAGCAAAAAGTAACCACCCTTGAGTTCATCAAAGGTATGTAAATTGTCACTTCTTATACTTCTCGTTTTGATTTATTCTTATCTACTGAGCCCTATGTGACTACATATTCCTGGGTTTTCCCCGGCAAGTATTTGTCAGATCAATTTTTACAGGTACTGATTCTACTTACTAGTACCACATTTAATCTTTACTTTGTAAAGAGATTAAGGGAACTTTTCATAATCCCTTTCATCAGCTGTCAATAAAGGAACTTTATTAGAAAACATTGGGATACAACTACTTTTCTTTTATAAGAGGAATGTGAAAAAATAAAAATCTTAATTATTATGAACAGCCTAGATCCATTATAAAAATGTTTCCATAAAAAGATATTTTTAAATATCTTCTCTATTGATAAGAAGATTCAAAACTATGAAGTGAAAAAAAAAGAATTTAAATTCACAAGAGTTTAAGAACTCAGGAAATCCATGTAGAGAAAGGCACAGACATTTAGGCTGTGTCCAACCCCAAATGCAAGGTTAAACTGTGTTATATACATGAGTTAACACACTAAGACACTTTAAAGTTATGAGAGCAGGAAAATTGAAACAAAGATTCTGTGGCATAGAAATCAATTTTATAATCCCTTATTCTTTATTTCTAAATATATTATGCCTTTCCTTTTCATCTGAAAGATGTAGTTCATAATTTGGCATGTAATGAGTTCTGAAGAGAGTTAAAAAAGTAATTGTTAGAATATAGCATGAGAATAGTGGACTGAACTCAGGTAAGTTCTTTTAGATAAACAAAGTATTAACCTAATATATGGTTTAGTCAAAATGTTTGAGCATGAGTTTATTTTTTTTTTTTACAATATTTCCTTCAACACTAACAAAAACAGGTAACTAGTTACTCTTATGTGTCTTGCAGTAATTTCATTTGGCATGCAGTACATTGAAAATGGACTATATATCTTTCTAAATATATCTATTAAAACCTTTCTGAATTTCAATACCAAAACATCAGTTTTAATCTGTTATGTATATTAGGATTATGAAAAGAAACAAACAGCATGCTTCTTAATTACCTAAGTGCATATTCTTACAAATTCTCCTATGAACGCTCCCCCTGTACTTCTATAGAATACCTGATACTTGGATTTCATTCATTAGTTCATTAATTTTCTGATTTACATGCTTAATGCAAACACTTAGTTACTGTATAAAAGCAAATATTTTATGACCCACCTGAGTGCCTTCCTCAAAGTCCTCACCCAATACACAAAGTAGACTCAACTGAAACTTTAACATGGACAATTTCTGTGGTAAAATACAATGAAAACAAATCAGGTAAGCACTAAGGAGACCCCAGACATCCAAGCAAGCATAGATTTTCTCTCATTTTCTCTAGACATCTCTCATTTTAGGATTAAACATTATAAAAAAGGTTGGGTAATAAATTACAGCAAGTTTAAACTTTTTCTGCATATTTTTATAAATAATGCTGCCATGACAGAGGCAGTTGGAGGCCATTAACTAGCATTAAAAGTCATTAATATGTCACCAGTGTCTTGAACAGGAATTACTAATGCGGATTTACTTAAACAGCACAGTTGGGTGACAATTATCCCTGCGTTACTTTTCTTTCCCTGAACCTGGAGTCAGCTTGTACTTCAATATTTTCTAGGTATAAGACCTACACGGCTAGAAGGGTTCAATGATTAGATCTTTGATTCTTTGGGGATAAATAGTGTCACAGTGGATTTAGGTGGATGTCACTTTCATATGGATAACATAGCTTTTACCCCCTAGATCAACTGTTCATCATTCTCCAGCTAGTATCTGTGGATTGCACAATGGAGTCTGTAATTGTCTGCTCCCTACTAGAGTTTGGTCAGTAAGTGTAACCAGCATGAGATTGGCAATAGAAGATAGTGAGACTGTGAGAGTTAATCCCCATTTCCATCCCTAAGGGAGTGAAAAGTGGATAAACCCTGACATCACTTTGTGAACTCAATCGGCCCTATTATGTTCTCCAATAGTCCCTACTAAACTGAATACTTATTTTTAAAAAATTGAGAAAAGCAGTTGAGTTTCCTGTGCATGTCATAAACAGAATGAAAATATTTCATTGGAGTTTAACATTGTCATAGGAAACATAAATATTAGAAATTAGAGTCTTGGTTGGGAATATATTTAAATAGTAAAATTTATACCTTTTCTTAACAAACATTCAGATCTACATACAACACCTCCTGCCTCAGCAAAAAGGAGGCTTTCATCTATTCTACGTATGTTATGTTATTTTGGAATAACTTATGTTTTACATCATAAAATGATATACCCTTGATTATCCTTTTTTCAAATCTAATTTTGTATAATTACTTCCATTTTGCTGGATTAGCATCTTATAAAGCAATTTCTATTATTAAATGCTCCAAATGTACATTTAACCTTCATATCACCACCCATTTGAAGTAGCTTTCATTAATGCAATATTTTAATTTATTTATTTTCTTGCCCCAAACAAGAGGAACTTTGGAATATCTCCTCCTCAATGTATATTTTCACTGGAATCATATTGAAGCTCTGGATGCAATAAATCTTCCAATGTACAGTTTCTTTTTCTTAATTTGTGTTTTTATTCAAGACTATTGGGGCATACAGAGTCTTCTTCATTATTCTGTCTCCAGGTTCTTATATGTTATCCACTGAGCGACAATTAGACAAAAAAATCTTTTAATTATAGTCATTATTAACTGATAATAACATTTATGAGTTAGATTCAAATAGCCTCAAATTCAGTTGCTTTCACATTTTTTTCTTTTTAATTCAGTTTTCAATACAAAGATCATTCATTTTGCTTTACCTCAGTAAAAACATTAAATTATGAACAACAAAATTATTCCCACTCAAGAGTAACATATATTTTACTACTAACATATTTCTCAAACCTTAGTCATATTATGGTTACCACACAGAAGAAATTAAACTTGCTAAAAACATACAGATATTTTAAACTTATTGAAAAGGGATGAAATACCTTTCTAGATAAGCCCTGAATTTACAATATCATAACTGGAAAATGATACATGCAAGGAAGGGTAAACTCATTGTCCAAAGAATTATTAAGTAATGTAATATTTTGATCTAATTGAAAGAAAAAAAAAAACAGTTTACGATCCAGTGTCTAAAATAAACTCTCTCCACTAGAGACATGTGCGTCCTGATCATTTTTTCTCACATCATAGGAGCGATGCAATAGGGATAACAGCATCAGTTTTAAATGTGACACAGTAACTATCCTAACTGTCACCACAGAGCCTTTATCCAGTAACTGATGCAGACATCTACAGCCAAGCACTGAACCTAGCTCCAGGAGTCCTCCTAAAGGAAGGGGAGGGAGCATTGTACAAGCCAGAGAGTGTCAAGATCATGATGGAGGAACCCATGTCAGAGCACACTGACTCTGAACCAACAGTTAGCAAGCCTGCATGGGACTGACCTAGGCCCTCTGCATGTGTGAAAGTTGTATATCTTGGTTTTGTATAAGGCTCCTAGCAGTGAGGTCAGGACCTGTCTCTGATGGTTAGCTGGCTTTTGGGAACCTGTTTCCCATGCTGGATTATACAGTGGGAGAAGCTCAACTTGATGTGCCGTGCTTTGCTCAAGCCAGTTCTTTCTGAATGGAGATGGAGGAGGAATGGAAAGGGAGTGGGTGTAGATGGGAGTTGGGGAAGGTAACTAGAGGACAGGAGGGAGTGGAAATTGTGGTCTGTTTGTAAAATAAATTTTAAAAATGTTAATGAAATTAAAAATAAATAAATAAAACGTCCCACAGGGCCACTAGCTCCTCTCAATAACTAATGCTCATGCTAACTGAATATACTGAGTTACTTTCCTAGATTGCAAACCATTAAATAACAAAGTAGATGTCTTTCCATCTGAATTTATGGAAAGTAAAATATATCTAAGGAGTGCTTACCTCAAACACCCTTATCAAAAGCAGATGGAGGTGATTTTTGCCAAGAGTGCACATCCCCTACTTCACTTTTCCAGTACCTTACAGGTTGGTGTTCAAACAACTCTGGATTGTTTGGAATTTTTCGGTACGAGGTCTCCTTATGTTGGCTAATTATTTAAATCATTTGCTAATTTCTCTGCCTAAAATGTAAGAATTTGAAATTAAATTATTATAGCTAGTCCTTAAGTGTAGTTTTTAAATAAAAAACAAGTATAAAGGAAATATAAATTTAGAAGAGATAATATTCCAATCTCAGGAAGCATAATTGAAAAGTGTATTGTACTGTATATTTCTTAGGCCATTTATGCATTTCAACAATATGGCTGTATTATTGAAAAGAATTTTCTTTAGATTAATAATATTCTTTGGTAGAAAATATACAATATTCTTTGGAACAAACTTCTTAAAAATTTGACTGTAGTTTCATTGCTGAAATTATTTCTTGATTTTAATATTGTATAATCCTGTGTTTAAAATAAAATAAACTGTTTGAAAACATAAAAATTCTGCACAATGTGCAAAATAATAAAAGCCATAGAAAGTAAACGTTTTACAGGTGTTCAGATGAAACAGATTTTCTCCTAATGTATTACAGTGCATTAAACAAAGTACAATGCCTTGATAAGTATTATAACAATTTTATATTTTAATTCTCATAAAACAAAATATTTACATGGTCTTTATGCATGTTTGTATATATTTAATTAAAATGTTAATGATATAATGCTTCTGCTCATCCAGGTAACATTTTGTCATATTATTCATAAATTGTAACAGTTCTCCTCGAGAGTTTTAATGAGTGTTAAAGATGCGTTCTTTGTCAGATGATTACAATGACTCCATAAATAAATCATTTTATTAGATAATAAACATAAAAATTCGTGGGATTCTCACTGTGGAGCAAATACCCTTAATAAATTCTGTAGAAGGAAAAGGGGTTAATGTATCCTCATAGGCAATATCTGTGGTTTGAATATGTTCCCAGTTTGGAAGCTTCATTTACAAGGTGACTATGTTGATAAGTGAGATCATTAAGAGGTGACTGGATCATAAGGAGCTTGTGTCAGTTACACCAACACAAGTTGCTATGATGTCACATACGTAAGTTGTCTGTGACAGCTAGTTTAGAATTGCACTCTCTCATTTATCTAATATTTTATCATTTTTCTCTTGATAACTGCCTACTAACATGAGGGGAAATAGCAAGAAGGAGTTATCACGCTGTGGGCCTCCCAATTTATTGGACCATCCTTACTCTAGAATAATAAGGTTCCCCACAAAAGAAAAAAAATTTTATAAGTTACCCTGTTTTAAGTATTCTGGTAGAGAAATGTAAGATAGACAAAGATATCTTCACATTACCTCATTGTTTGAAAACCATAGTGCTGATATAATGTTGTAAAATTCTACCTGACTTAAAAGACATGTAAATTCTTCCTGTTCATTCAATGTTTTATCTGTGTTATATGATTGAGTCTACATGATGAAATTGCTAGAACTTAATTAATGTTTATGCTTTTATACGGAACGATTGTTTTTGTTTTGAAACATAATTGTTTTTTCAATTATTTTTTGATCTTGTGAGCTGAAGATGCTGCCAGAGAAGATATGTAGATGTGGGAGGGGAATTTGATGGGAAGGTTCTCACATTCCACTAGTTTAGAATCAGGAACTGAAATAAATCATATGCAATGATATTTTAAGACCATTATACACCTTAACTATCTAATTAATAAAAAAATAAATGTAAGTTCAGTTGGAAATTTTATCCACATGCATGGAATTATTCTCAAAAATAGTTTAGTGTTCTCTACATTACATATCTGTAGTAATTTTAAAAAGTGAATATTGTATTTAAAGTTCTGATTTTATCATTAACTTTAGTTTGAGTTTTGTTAAATTCATTGCTAGAATTTTGATCTATTTGAACTAATTTCCTATTAAACCATGTATACATTTACTATCAGATTTTTGTTTATAATTTAAAATGAATACCATGTTTCTTCATTCTTCATGGAAAATAAGAATACGACAATTAAATATGTATTCATTCCAATTCTTAGTCATATATAAGAGTCATATATATGTAATTCTCCCAGTTTCTTGGATTTAGATATTCTATTAGTCAATCCTCTGAGGATGAAAGCTTTTGATTTTCTGTGACATGACTTTTAATGTTAAGTTTGACCTCAATTTTAACCAATGTCAAATGAGCAAATCTTTCTAGTTTGTGCAAATTAGAGATTAAGGGTTAAATAATTAAACCTTTGAACACAGTTATGAAAGTTCATGAAATGTCTTTGTCTCATTTTGAGAACAATATGAAGGCATGCATGGAACTGATATATCCTCTAGTCTGCTCCTCTCTGTGGCTCCCAGCAGGAAGTAGATTTCGCATATACCACTGGAGCATGTCACAAGGATAATGTGATCTTTCATGGGTCACTCAACATGGAGAATCTATTATCTTCTCTCTTAATGGCTCTGAATAGAGAATAACTATGAAAAATAGTGCTCATACTTTAGAAAACCCTTAAAATTAACTTTACATGTCTTTACACATGTTTTCACAATCTCTTGCAAATTTAATAGTTATAATAGATTAAAACGAAAATCAGTCAACACTAAGTAAAGCTTGTGTGGTTATCACAACCAGTTAATCTTATAAATAAACAAATGTAGAGAACAAATACATAATCTGTTTTTTTATTTAATTCTGTTTCACTTTCATTCTTAGGTTTGCTTCACAATTTTCATCTAGAAAAAAAATTAATGTTTTTATAGATATGTACTATAGAAAATGAAAAAAAATAAGTCCAAAACAGTCATGTTAAACAATGCATCCCCTAAATATTCTATTAACTATTTTCAAAAACTATAATGATTGGGCCTAAATGGTACAGGAACAGAAAAGTAATACATATATTGCTTTATATATATTAAAATAATGCCTGTGATTTATTATTATTTAACCATAAGGAAGCCTTGGTGATGTTGCAAATCCAGTCAATTTTTCAGAAATATCCAAGAATGTTAGAAATGTCACAGAAACTATTAATTAACAATAGTCCCAGGTTTTATACTTGAAGAACCACAAATACAAAAGTTTGTGACACAGAACAGTGACCCAACAAAGATGTCCACGTGCTAGGTCTCTAGAACTTGTAAATATTTAGCTGTACATGGCAAAATGGACTTGTAGCTATTGTAAGGTTTAGCCTACTGTGGTTGTTTTCTGAGCTTAATCATGTGTAACAGCATATGTGTGACACAGGAAATCATAAGCATAGAAAGCAATACTATTACAGTACCAGGGCAAACATCTGAAGATTTGTCTTTGACTTTAGGATTGGCAAAGAGGACAAGACACAAGAATAAAGTAGACTCTAACTTAGAAAAAGAAAAAAAAAAGATTTTGTTCTTTAACCTTCTTAAGCAAAAATTTAGCAATTTGGTTTCAGTAGGCTTAGTTCTTATGAATATATAAGGACTTTCCCCTCCAGAAGTTTTAATAACCATAATAGAAAAAAGTTTCATTGTTTAGGGGAAGGGAACTTGTGGTGATATTCTACAGCAATGACTAAACCGTTCTACATCCTCCTTCTGCTAAAAATTATTAGTACCACTTCAGTTTCTGATTCAAATTTCCTTTTCTAATTTACTTTCCTGTGAAACATAAAGGAAGAGTAATTTGCAAGCTCCAAGGCAAGCAGAAGATTCTGTAGTTGGATCCACTTGAACAACTGAACAAGAAGCAAAAAGATTCCATTAGTAAGCAAATGCTAAAAAGTAGTTTTGAAATTATGAGCATTATTGCTGGCAAAGAACTGGAATGGAATGCAGAAGAGAAAACTTACTTACAGTGAACAAATATTGGGCTATTGTCAGAGCTTGACATAGTGTGTTTTATTCAGTAGGAGGCCAGTAGGATGAAATACATCTAGTGAGTTTTTGCTCTCCCTTGGGGGAAAATGTAAAAATTAAAATGTATATGCAACGGTTTGTACTGGGTAGCTGTTCCAGCTTTGACCTTGAAGTACTGCTCCTAGTAAGGTATCAGGTAACTGCCACATTTGTCTATGACCAGCTCCTGGGGTGTGGCTGAGACAGGATCCCTTAAGACTGGAGATGCATATGTTTTGGCTCTCTTTGCTACCTAGTGGTCTTAGATGCTGGTGCAGATCAGGGCAGAGCTCTCCAGAGAACAGCACTGGACCATGCCTCAATACCTATTTCCTATATTATAAGTTAACCTCCCAATAAATTCCTATAATCATTAAGGTATTTCTGTGGATTGGTAGCAATTTAATCGCTTTATTTGGTGCCCAACGTGGGGCATGAACCCGTGACTCAGAGAGTAAGAGTCTCATGCTCTACTGACTGAGCTAGCTTTTTGTTGGTTTGTTTGTATTTGTATGGATGTTTAGATTCATTAGTAATGCCACTGAGTCCTGAGACTTTGTTAGCAGATAATGAAATCTGAATATTTGTCTTTACTGGACCACTAAAATTGAGATCCTTGTTCTTGGCTATCACAGTGTCTAGAACAGTTGTTCTCAACTTTCCTGATGTTGTGACCCCTTAATACAGTTCCTCATGGTGTGAGGACCCCCAACCACAAAATTATTTTTGATACTACTTCATAAATGTAATTTGGGTACAGCTAAAAATTGTAATATAAATATCTGTGTTTTCTGGTGGTCTTAGGCAACCTGGTAAAAGGGACATTTGACCCCTAAAAGGGGTCATAATGCACAGCTTGAGAACTGTTGATCTAGAGCAATGATACATTTCTTTAAAGACATGTCCATTTGAATTCTATTTTGTTTTATGTTTTTGTATAATTTTATTATTGATTCAATCCCTTTACAGGTCAGTAGTATCTTCAGATGTATAGTTCTTCAGTAACCAACCTTAGTGGATTGTAGAGTTAAAAATTGTCTGTTTCTTCTGGATTATCTAGTTGTTGAAGAATAATTAAGAATCATCTTCCTTTAAATTCCATTATAATGTCCTCTTTCATTTCTGATTATATTAATGAGACAATCCTATGTCTTTCTTTTTTTCTTTTTCTACTTTAATATTCTGGTGAATAGATATCTTATTTGGAGTTTCTATTGTCATAAAAGACTGTGATCAACACCAGACCTAAAGGCAGCTTGGGGGAGAAAGGGCTTATTTAAGCTTATAATTCCATGTTACTGCCAGTCTTTTACTGACAGAAGATAGGACAGGAACTCAAACAGGACCTGAAGGCAGGTGATAGATAGACCATAGAGGAGTGCTACTTACTGGCTTGCTCCTGAGGCTTGCTTAACCTGTTTTCTTATACAGTTCAGGTCCACTTGCCCAAGTATGGCACTGTTCACAATAGGCTTGGTCTTTCCATATCAAATACTAATCATAAAAATTTCACAACAGGTCTGCCCACAGGACAATCTTTTTAGGACATTTTCTCAATTGAGGCCTCAGCTTCCCAGATTTCTCCAGGTTGTGTCAAGTTGACATAAAACTAGCCAACACACCAGCTTTAAAAATATTGCCTTGTCAAATAAGTTAGTTAAGTTTTTTTTAATATTTTCTTTTTTGTTCCTATCACATTTATTTCAGCTCTAATTTTTATTATTTGTTTACCAACATTAGGTTTAGCTGATTCCTATTTTCCTAAAGCCTTGAGATGTGAGACAAGGTTGTTGACTTGAGATCATTCTTTTTAAATACAGGCATTTCTCACCACAAACATCTTTTCAGTATTGCTTTTGCTACATCCCATAGGTTTTAGTATAGCCCATTCTATTTCATTTTTCTAAAAATATATTCTGATCAGACTCTGAATTTCTCTACTTGCTTAAAAGAATGTTGTTTAATTTCCACATACTTGTGAATTTACTAATTTACCTTCTGCTACTAATTGCAAACTTTAGACAAATGTGTTCAGACAATATTTTTTATGAGTAGTTTTATGGCTCAAATGTTCTATATATCCCAGAGAATGTTCCATATGTATTATAGAGTATCAGACTTTAAAAGTCAGTTGATTACAAATATGTAATCAATGATCTGTGAGGGAGACAGAGATAATAGAACCAGGGGTGGGAATATGCCTCAGTGGGTAGAGTGGATCTCTCATGCATGAGGACCTAAGTCCAATACCCGGAAACACATAAAACTGGATAGAGTAGTGCATGTTTGTAGCTTCATTTCTTTATCTACCGTGTGATGGAATGTGGTGATGAGAGACTTCCTGGAAGCTACTGGGCCAATTATCCTGACATACTGGCAACAAAAACATGAAATCTTGTACTAAATAGTGAGAACAGCTAAGACAAACACTCAAGGTTTTCATGTGACCACCACATATATGTATACTATAATACATCCTGTCCATAGTCACACACAGGAAAGAATATATACACATACAATGCACATGCATACATAATCACAGGGTTGCAAAAAGGTACCTCTGAATGTGCCAAGATCTATAAAACTGGTTCAATGTTTGAAGCTTTCCCTATGGTTGAAGACTATCAAAGTCTCTGTTTGGAAAGACAAATATTTAATTCCCAAGATTTATACAAATAGGAAAACATTGGTAAATATTGTAATATAATGTAGTTTAGAAAGTGTTAACTACATCAAAATAAGAAGTTGGAAATTACCACCAAAGCTGTAAGATACAGCTAAGCTGTACAGGGTCAGTTACAGAAGTATAGGAGAGGTTGCCAAAGACATTGGAATGAGGGAAGTAGTGGAGTACATGAAATAGTATACAGATGTGTGTTTTCTCATTAGTATGATATTTAAACCCCATTAATTGAAAAGTTGAATTGGTGCTGCAGCAATATAAGCTTCACTACTAGAAGCATAAATGTTAAGCGAAAATCTTGAATTTCTATGTGACTTTCTGGATAAACATCTCATAAATATTAAGTGGCAGATATCTATACTCTGTGAGCACAGAAAACTCACTAGCAATGTATATTTTGTGTACAAGATGCATGTATAGATGTCTTACTTTACCTGGGAGTGAAGAATGCAATATTAGAGCTGAGATCCATAAAGTCACCAAGGAGCTCAATATTGTGCCATTTATAAAATACAGTTCATAGTAAGATATGTTGTTACAAACCTGAGGTTTCTGATAGTTATAGATTATATTCCAAATGTCACACCATTAGATCAAATTTTGTTACTGGTGTTTTTTAAAAGAGTGGCTTGCTCTAGCCCACAATGAAAAAAAAATGTGCCATAAACTACTGATGATTTGACTATGCTATTTGTCCAGCATGAGGTAGTCAGGTGACAGAACAGGGCTATCCTCACTTATCCTCATACTTAGTAATAGACTTCAGGCATTTATACTTTGTAGCATCATTATTATCTGCTTTGAATATTTAGAGATTCCTTTTCCAGATGCAAAATATCTCCACTATGTATGAGCAACAAATCCTCTGCTAAACTTTAAGCTGGCACCCATGCACCCCAATTCAGGCAGCAAGGTAGTCTCTGTATTAGGAAGGAGTCTGCAGACAAGGAGAACCAAAAAGATTAAGTAAATTGAAAGATGAAAAATGGATGATCAAAATGCAGATAGATGAATAAAACACAATTCTATCTCTCCTTTCTCTCTCTCCCTCTCCCTCTTCTCTCTCTCTCTCTCTCTCTCTCTCTCTCTCTCTCTCTCTCTCTCTGTATGAAGATACGTAAGCAATAGTTTATAGATAAACAGCATTCAATATATTTACACTATGAACTGGTTCACATTGTTATGGAAGTTGAGAAACCTCAAAATAGTCAGTCTGCAAAGCTGGAGAACCTGGGTTGTTAGTGGAATAATTAATTCAGCCTTAGTCTCAAGGCTTCACCACCAAGGATTCCAGTTCAGGCTTGAAGGAATGGGGGAATTCTGCAAATGTGAAGGGTTTGGGACACACATATAAATCCCATAGTTTGAAAAGTCTAGAAAAAAATCCAATATCTAATGGAAGTATTCTCTCAGATTAAATAATACATTTGTAATTTTTATGACTCTTTATTGTGTTGGGACACTCAAGTATTAGAATATGGCAGCTCAGATTTGTTAAGGTAAATGTAGGACATCCTTGACTCATACCCTTACAGATATGTATATACATATATGCCATTTCTAATTATACACACATATATAGTCAAAGTAGTGAAAATAATTAACTGTATAATTGTCCTAAGAGGTCAACTGCTGTTATACAATAGTGACAGAGAAAGCATCCTCTGTTTTCTCTGTCCCTATTGTCTCATTTTTCATGGTAAGTGAGTAATAATAAGAGACTTACAGGGCCTACTGAGCAGCATTCCTGGGGCTTCAATACTGAAGTTCTGGCATGTCTCATTAGAGAAGTAACTAACAACCACAAATGCTAGATAATTGTTAAAAAAAGTTAGAATGGGCAATATTGTGTGGGTTAGTTGCCCTCAATATGTTTTTCTCTTGTAGGTTTATGAAGTATTAGAGACTGAATGGAATACCACAGCCAATGTCTTCAGAACAAAGCAAATAGGTCTGAATCACAAATATGACCTTAAGTCAGTGTGTTGCTCTGTTTTAGACATCCTTTCCTGTGTTTCTCCTGTTCTCATTTCACCATTTATACTCAGGAAAGCTGCTAATATGCCTTAGACGAGCTCCTGTCAGCACATGTCCATTTCAGAAAGTGCCTACACTGTAGACTGGTCTGTACTATATAAGAAAGCATGGAAATTCCCTCAACGGGGAGAACTTTGAAAGGCCATCCCAAATCTTGTACTCCTGATGTCTCTATTACAGCACTTTAGAATTCTGCTTCTCTCTCTGTTAAGCCCTTTAGCATTGGAGCCACCACATATGTGTGCATAAGGAGGTAATGTCTCACTAAATGTTGGACCTAGAAGTCTTTAGCTCTGGGCATTCCCCAGACAATTTTGTCTAAGGTGGTATGTAAATCTTATGAAATCCATTCTGTTCAGAATAACAATACCAGCAAAGTCTCTCTATTTTCCTATTCCATTGACTGCTAATGCTGACCTGAAACAGGGAGTTCTGTGTTGAATGACTTACAGCTTCCTCAATTAGATGTTAGTCTGGCAGACACTGCCACACAACCCACCATTTCCCTGGGCAAATTACCTGTCTGTTTATAGCAGCAGCCCACAGAACTGAAGTGTAATACTGACAAACCAATTTTTCAAATGAATTTGTAGAGACTTCCCCCGAAAGCAAGACAGCGGAAAAAAGAATGTGGTTCTCACAAGAGAGAAATAGATTTTCTGCTTTGGCTGTTTATAAGAACTTCAGATGATAAACGGGCCGATAACAACAGTATCTGCTGGTTTTCAGGGTGAATGTCTCTGTCTCATTCATCTGGTTATCAAAACACTCAAGATAGCTGAGTAGTATTTAAAAAGATACTCGAGAACTATTGATACTATTTCCCTCATTCTACTTATATTCCCAAAACAAACAAACAAACAAACAAAAAACTAATACAACAAAGATTCTCATAGATGCATCACTAAAATATCACTATAGCTAGACTTATATCCTTAAGTCTGAATACAATTATGTGCATCTGCTCTTCTAATTACTGATATTTTTTCTTGACTTTTAATTTTTGTCTTAATCATTTTGCATATATATGTGGCTTTTCATACTCTTAATTTGTTCATTCCATATGCATGTGTGTAATATGAATTTATGTGTGTGTGTGTGTATTTATTTGTGTAGGTATGTCCAGGAACATGCCATTGTGGAAGTATCTGATGGAAAGACTTCACATGTGTCTGACAGACAGATGGCAATCTTCAGATTTAACTCCTTGCCTTTCCTCCTCCTTGTTTAGCACAGTGTTTTGCTACAGAGTTACCAAGTCAGCTGTCCTGGAAGCTCCTGGAAATTCCAGTGCCTATACTTCCCTTCTCCCTATAAAGTTATGATAAGATTTCAGAAGATTGAAATTTCCTTTTATGTTGACTTCAAGGCAAGTCATCAGGCTTGCACGGCAAGCTCACTTACCCATTCAGACCTCACCCAGAGTCTACATTACCCTTTCACTGTCTGTTTTATTAAACAAACTGAAAGAAGACTCAGCAAAGAAGACAAGTGGAGCTCTGGAATTTAGCTTTTATGACTTGGTCTCCTAAACTTGTTCAGTATCTTCTTGGAGACAAATTCTCTGAGTTGTAAGTACAAAGTTAAGGGAAATTCAAGAAAATTCTCAAGAGAAAGTTCTGAGAATTCAAAAAACAGACCTGTTGTTTGGTAGGAAAATGTAATTATTCAGTTCAGTTTTAATTTAAAAAAAATGAAGTAAAAGTGACAATATTTATTTATTTATTCATTCATTGGGGGTTAGGGGACATGTGACACAGCATGAGTGTAGAGGTCAAAAGACAGTTTATAGAAAGTTTTCCTCTTCTTCGAAAATATGGTCCAGGGGGTATAATTCAGGTCTAGTCCTATGTTAAGCTTCGAGACAAGTACTTTTTTTCTGCTGAGCCATCATACAGGCCAGATTTTTCCCAGGTTTAAATCCAGCATTTCCAAAGTGATTTGGTAAGCACTTTCTTTCATATGTATTCATTCATGGGTTTTTAATGTGATATATTTTTTGTATCATGTGTTACTCTATATTTACAAATCTGTTTAGTGAATTTATATGTCAACTTTTTTGTTTAATAGAATAATAAATTCCAACAATCAGAAATCCACAGGATTGGAACTGAAGTGAACTTAGTTGATTAATGTGGTTTCTAATTTGCAAGATATGGTGAGAATATTTATGTTTAACTTTGAGGATAGTATGTTTATGTAACATTTATTATCAGAGTCAAAGTGGTTTATTTTACTGCATATCTACTCATACATTTGTTTCACTGAGTACACATTATCTATAAATTAAAATTTACACTCTGCACAGATTCAAATTAGACAGTGTCCCAGTCCTGAAAGGGAGAAGTGGACACAGGTTTCCATCAGTAATCACTGAAAATATATTAACGAAAATATTTTTTTTACAAGACTGACTTCAGCTTCACCAAGTGTCAGAATATTTAGATAGGGAGATAAAGTAGACTCCAGGGCTTGATACATGGAAAGCTAATATATGTTCATCTGTACAAAATAAAGTTTTAGGTCTTTAAGAATGAGAGTTTTCCTGATGTCTGTGTTGATGTGTATGCATTTTTACTACACTGAAATGTTAAGCTAGTGCAGCAATAAGTTGATAATCAATCCTTGGTAGGCAAGAATGAAAAATCTGTAAAATTGTCCTTGCAAGGGAATTGTTTCTTTGTTGTACTTATTTTTTTTCCCTAGGAATGGCTTTAAATTTTTTTCTTTTGTTCTTGCTGACTGACCTCTAACTTGCCATGTAGCCAAGGATGACCTTGAACTTCTGATAATCTTACTCCTACTTCCTGAAGTATTCAGTTTATGGAACACTAGAGATCAAATTCAGGGCTCCTGCTTATTATCAGTTGATAGTAAGCCCTCTATCAATTGAGCAATATCTCAGGGACTTGAAGTTATTCGTTACAATTGTACTTAGATCTGGCAATTGACAGTTTTCTTCTTTAATCCCATTAGTTAATCTTTAAAACAACTACCTCTGCTATCATGTGAGTCAACTCTGGCAGTTACATTGAAAGATAAAGTAACCATTGCATGTAAACATGAGTCAGTTCTGCTGGATGGATTAGTTTTTCATATTTGTCTTTAACATATTCTCCTTCTGACTTTTCTCTTTGCAATCACTAATCATTAATTCAGGTTAAAATAAATATTTGACACAATGTTTACTCAGAGTCCCATTAATCTCTAAATAACTTAGCATTGAGCAATATCTTTACAATATTCAGTCTTCTTATTATAGAAATCTTTTGATCTCCCATTTATATTTGTTAACAAAAAGTTCTGGGCCAATTACTTAAGCGCATGTGCTTTGTATTGTAACCATTTCAAAACATGTTGTTATTATTATTTTTTTTTATTTTGGATTAGATCTCTTCTGCCATATTCTACTTATTTGATGGCTTCTTACTACTTCTACTATTGTAAAGAACAATTATCATAGGAAACTCACAGAAATCGATTATTTTATTCTAAACAAAATTTTACTGATGAAGAGTAGAAAAAGAAAGCTGAAGGAAGGCACAAATACTAGACTTCCCTCTGGATGATAAAACCGTCCAATGTTTTTCATCTGCCATTTACATCCTTGTTTGGGGTTATTTAATTAAATGAAGGATGTAAACCTGAAAGATAGTACACTAAGTGCCTTTGCTAAAAACTATGCCTTAAGTAGATGAGCCTATTAGAAGTGTATTTTTGTAGTAAGCCACTGAGTTTCAACCATTTAATAATGATTGACCACCAGTCCGTCACACGCAACCACACAAGAAAAGCCTACCTGTAACCAATAAGATCCTTTCTTTTTCTGTCTTCTGACCCTTAAAGTCCATTCTTTGTGGTAGCTCACTGAATCCCTGCTGATTCTGATTTCTACTGAGTCTGACTTCTGGTGATTTTGTGCACTGTTAAACTCATGATTCACTATTTGCTCAAATACATTCATTAAGTCTCATTTGCTAAAATTTTGCTTTTAACAGAGAAACAGATAAACACTAAATATAACATACAAGAGACTTAACAGCATAGTGATATTGAGTCTCCTAAGACTATACACACTGTTTCCAAAGAGCTGTAGTCTGTGACTCTATGCATTCCAAGCTGATTTTCCAGACAATCAAATGAATGAATTATATCCTATGAACTTGTTTTCCTTTTTATTTGTTTTTTTTTATTTTTGAGATTATAATGTAATTTCATCATTTCCCCATTCCCTTCCTTTCTCCAAATCTTTCCATATAACCTCTTGCTCTCTTTAAAATCCGTGGCCTCATTTTCCTTTAATTGTTGATACATTCATATAGGTGTGTATCTAAACACAAACATGTTTTCAAGACTTACCATTTAGTATTAGATAACCAATCGCTGTGCTGTTCCATGGAGCCAACCCTTTCTCCCTCCTTCAGCATTCCTTTGCTGTTGCTAGTTCTTTTCAAAGAGGTGAAGGCTGTGGGCTTTTCCTCATTCACTTTGGCCCTCTGTGAAAACACTTTTATGTAAGAATTCACACAGATAACTGAGGACTGTTATCACACAGTCAAATATTTGCAAATCAGATTACCAAAACATCATGTCTATGTGTTTAATTATATTTGTAATAAATTATATTTTTACCATTCAAAAGATAATCTAATAAATACCAATTTTAAGTAGGAAGAACAAGTTGTCAGGCTTTGCTCTGCATATGATGGTTAATTTCATGTTAACTTGAAATACGCTAGAATCATCTGAAAGATGGGATATTCACCTAAAAAAATGCCTCCATAAGTTTCAACTGTAGGCAAACGCTGTGCATTTTAACATGAAATAATTTACACAAGAGATAATAAGATCAACTTAATTTCACTCTTCTCCATGGTTTAAAAATTATAATAAGATTATGAACTGATATTAATCTAAAGATTTTGAATATCAATCACTGAGGCCTGGTATGACTGTGTCTACCAGTCAATATTCAGGAAGCTGAGCAAGAAGGGTGGGTTTTACCATATGTCCAAGTCCATACTTGTCTACATAGTGGATTCTAGACCAGCTTGGGCTGTAGTGTATAACTGTCCAAAGAAAAACTAGACAAAAGAAAAGTAACCATGATACATTTATTCCTATTTATACTTATGTCTTTATAGAGGGGGATATGATTCTTTTAAAAATGCTTATACCTAAAAATATCTCACATTTTTTTCAAATTCTGTAGAATTTGTAATCTTCACCTTAAAGTATTAGATGGTAAACTTTAGATATAAAGAACTCATACATATTGAATTGCTCAGTTCTTAACCATTCCATCTTGCTTGCTACATCTCTGCTCACTGTGTCTACACTTTAAATCTTTCTACCATAAGCCACTCAGCAGCCCTTTCATTAATCATTAAGTATTGTGTCCTAGAAGTGTTTTTGTGCAAATATCTTAATTTTTCTTATTATCACCCTCAAAGTATAAAACTAACATTTCTGAAACTTTGTATAAGCAAAAAATGAAGCTAAACTAAATATTCTTTATGAGACAATGTGAATTGACATACTTTTATGGTCCTAAATTATAAAAGTGCTTATTTCATAGGTCTCATAAATAATAAGAATTCCCTTCTAAAATATTATGTTTTTTTTTCAAATTTTATTTGTTTATTTTCATATTGCATGTGTGAATTATGTTCATGTGTGTAAGGGTTTACATCCCACAGTACATATGTGCAGGTCAGAGGATATCATTGAGTGGTGAATTAATTCTCTGCTTCCATCTTTATATCAGTTTCAGAGACTGAACACAGGTATTTAGACTTAGAAAGCAAGCACCTTCCTGCACTGAGCTACCTTTTCAGTCATAAGACATTATGTTCTTGAAACTAAGTGTTAATATTTAAATATAAGTGATGCTTAGCCCTCATAAGTAAACAAGGATAGAGCACATCCATAATAAAACAATCCTCACTGCAACAATACAAATTTATACTCAGAGAACTAGTAGGTTGTATAGTGAGCACTGATATAACTGAGTTCATCATTACTTCTGCCTCTCAAATCAGCAATTGAACTTGCTTCAAACAAGGTACATCTTAATCATTATATTCATAGACAGTTACTTGACTTCCTTCTGTTTTATTTTTATAATACTGCAACTTTTTTTTTATTTTCTTGGTTAAAAAATGTTATTAGTACTCAAGTAATCTTGCTTTGTAATCAGTGTTTCTGAATGGCTGTACTATGATCTATGGACTCTACAACTCCTGTATCAGGAGAAGAGACTATGCTGCTCTAATTATTCTTTGCCCTATTCCTTACAACAATGGCAAATTCAAATACCCATCATTATTTGTGCAATTAGTGAGAGGTGACTTATCTTCTTGCTAGTACTGTAACACATAGATACACACAGGTATGTATTTGCATGGACATACCCTGATATAAAACAATTTAAAACGTTGATGCTATGTTTATTTCTAACTTGCTTAGATGTACAGATTCCACACATAACTTCTCTATTTCATTAAGAAGTCTTTCTGGGGCAGTCAACCCATGTAGTTTTTTTTTTTTTTTCCTGTCAATAATTGCAAGCCTGATAGCTCTGTAATGAAAGCAATGTGTTTCATATTGTTTAAAATATTATCACAGGGAAATACAAACTGTTCAAAATCCTCTGTGTCCTATATAAGTCACTAATTAGCGTCATTTTCAAGGAGCATCAAAAGTACAAGGGGAAGGAAAATGTATTGACAGAGGAAGTTTATAGACTTGGGATGTTAGAATTCATTCCCTTTAGTGGACGCTGTTATACAAGCTGATAAATCCTATCAAAATGTTTGACGACAGACTATTTATAGCTTATTAAATATAGAATAAAATGCAGAACAGAATTCATATGTGACTTGTAAATTTTAACCTACAATTGTTATACATTTTCAGTCTGAAAGGGGAAAATAGGGGGAAAAATGAGTGCTGCTTTTGTATAAAAATCTAGACTGAAGATTTCTTATGTCACAATTTACTTTAAATTATAATCTAAAGCAATGTAATGTTTCTACCTTTAATACTGAAAGATAAAGATATTTTATAAATTTTATTATGTGTGCAGATGAGTTCCGTGTGCTCCCTCCCATCACATTTGTAAAAGAAGCAAAACAAAATAAATCAGCAGACAGCTAACTCCTAAGTGTTTTATGCAGAGGAAAAATATACAGAAGAGGCAATGAGACCAGCTATTAGTTAGGAAAAGCTAAGAAACTAACTCATCTCATTACAAAAGTTCTTTATGTAAATCCTGCTCAAAAAACAATCACACTTACCATTAACGGCTTTTGTGCTTTCAACTGCATTGGTCTTGAGGATGGAAATAAAAATTAAAACTTCAAGGACATAAAAGTTAAGATTTGAAGTAGAGATCATTTTTTCTTTTGTATAACTTCTTATCATTGAACAAGGAAGACGTGAGTTCTCAAATACTTATTTGGAATTTCTGTATCATTAAAACTATTTTATATGAGCCCATCATATTTGAAACAAGTGAAAATTTATATTTGGTGTAATGAAACAAGTTAGGTTGATGTGTTATGAATGAACTGAAAATTTGTATCTGTTACATTTAATACATTTAACATTCAACACTTGTTTATTTTATCGTGGATTACACTTTCAGTGATAACCACTGTAGGAAACAAGTATGTTAATTTGTAATTTTTGTTCTTTTTAACAACTCATAAATCAATTTTCATGTTTTAAACTTATAGTTAATAAAATATATTACTAAAATATATGAAAATATTTGTTAGATGTTTACTTTTAACTTCTTGATAAACATATAGAACAAAATAAAATCCAATATCCTTTCATGATAAAGATCCTGGAGAGATTAGGGATGCACGGGACATACCTCAACATTATAAAGACAGTTTAAAGCAAGCCTGGAGCCAACATCAACTTAAACAGACAGAAACTCAAATCAGTTTCACTAAAATCAGGAACAATAAGGTAGCCTATTCTCTCCATACCTTTTCAAAAATGGTATTTGAAATCTTAGCTAGAGCAATAAGACAACTGAGAGAGATCAAATGGGTACAAATTGGAAAGGAAGAAATCAAAGCATATTTATTTGAAGATTATATGATAGTATATATATATATATATATATATATATATATATATATATAAGTTACTCTAAAAATCCACCTCAGAATTGCTACAGCTCATAAACACTTTTAGCAAAGTAGCTGGATACAAAATTAACTCACAAAAATCAGTAGCCTTGCTACATACTAATTACAAGTGGAGTGAGAAAGAAACCAGGGAAACAACACCTTTCACAATAACCTCAAATAATATAAAAATATTTTGGGATAACCATAGCCAAGCAAGTGAAAGACTTGCATGATAAAAAAAAAATCAAGTTTTTGAAGAAAGAAATCGGAGAAGATATCAGAAGATGGAACAATCTCCCATGTTCATAGATCAATAGGACTAACATAGTAAAATGGCCATCCTACCAATCTATGGATTCAATAAATTCCCCAACAAATTCGCAACATGGTTGTTCACAGGTTTTGAAATAACAATTTTCAGCACCATATGGAATCACAGAAAAAATGAGTATAGCTAAAACAAGCCTGAACAATAAAAGAACTGCTGGATGTATAACCGTCTATGACCTCAAATTTTACTACAGACATATATTAACAAAAACATCATGGTATTAACACAAAAATAGTCACATTGATCATTGGATTTAAAATTAAGACAGGGGCATAATAAATCCATATACTTTTGGTCACTTGATTTTTGATGAAAAAGCCATAAATTGATACGGAATCAAAGCATCTTCAATAAATGGGGTGCTGGTCAAACTGAATGTTGGCATGTAGAAGAATGCAAACAGATCCATATTTATTCCCCTGTGCAAAGCTCAATTCCAATCAGATCAAAGACAGCAACAAAAATACAGACACATTGAGCCAGATGGAAGTAAATGGGATATAGCCTTGAATTAACCAGCACAGGAAAAGACTTAACAAAACAGTTATCATTGGCAGTAATATCAATAATCAATAAATGGTACTTTATAAAACTGAAAGTATTCTGCACAACAAAGGACATCATTCAGACACAGAATCTGAAAATATTTTTACATCTGATAGAGGGCTAATATCGAAATTTATAAAGACCTCATAAACTTGATATCAAGAAAACAAATAACAATTAAAAATCAGGTATAGATATAAACAGAATTACCAAAAAGGAAAACTCAAATGGCTGAGAACACATAAAGAAATGTTCATCATCTGGAAAATGCAAATCAAATCTTCTTTGAGATTTCATCTTGTGCCCATCAGAATGCCTAAGAGCAATATAACAACTGACAGCTCATTCTGGCAAGGATGCAGAGTAAGTGGAACACTCCTTCATTGCTGGTGGGACTGTAAACTTGTACAGCCACTATCAAAATCAGTGTGGCAGTGTTTCTGGAAGATGGGAATTATAACATACCTGAAGGTCCAGCTATACCATTCTTGAGCATATACTGCAAAGACACTACATCCTACCACAGAGACACTTGCACAACTGTATTTAATGCTAATATTATTCATAGTAGCCATAGATTTGAAACAACCTAGATATTCCTCAGTAGAGGAATAGATAAAGAAATTGTGGTACATTTACACAATGGAATTTTACTTATTCTTTCAAAAATTAAATAATTAAATTTGCAGGTACATGGATAGATCTAGACAAAAAATCATCCTGAGTGAGATAACTGAGACACAGAAGAATAAATATTGTATGGATTCACTTATATGTGAATATTGGTTCTTAAATCAATGGTAAGTAAGCCGTAATCAACAAAACATATCAGATAGTTGTGGTATAAGGGATTAGGGGGAACAAACAGATCTCCCTTGTAAAGGAAAATAGGATAGGTATGAATGAGTGTTGTGGGATGTTTGGAATAGGAGGATCATGTAAGGAAGAGGAGAGCACAGCAGAAGGAAGGAGCAGATAAAGGGAGAGACATCTAAAATCAAGGGCCTTTGGAGGGGCAGTATGGAAACCTAAGAGAATAGAAGTTTCACAAAATACATGGAGATGATTTAATGAAATTACCAAATAATTGGTGAGACAAAGCCCCAAGTGGATATCTCTTGTCACTAAATGAAACTTATTATACTGAAAAATGGGCTACATCTAATCGAGTTGTTGGCCAAAGGGGTCCCATCGTAACTCTCAAACAACCTAGGATACTGATAAGTCTATAGGTTGCTCTATAAAATATGGCAGCAAGATCTTATTGCTGAAGACAACACATACACAACTCACTGAACATTGAGGAGCCCATCTGGTATCTAACCAGAGTCTTTACCCTTAAGTGCTAGAGTTTTTAGTAATGGAATGTAATCTACATCCTACCAAAGGTGAAACCTAAGGATCAAGTCAGACACAAACCCCTGATCTACAATGGTGTCCAGGCTAAAATATTCTAGTGTGGTGATGGGACAAAGTTTGTGGTAATAACAAACCAATATCTGACTTGGTTCTAGACTTACTCCATAACAATGAATCCATAGATTACACTGTTTAGGTAACCAAGACTCTAAGAATAGGTAAATTCGTGACCAAGGGCAAAACCAAATACTACTTGTACTGACTAGTTTTATGTCAACTTGATACAAGCTATAGTCAACAGTGAGGAGGGAGCCTTAACTGAGAAAATGTCTCTATCAGATCCATTATAACACATTTTTTAAATTAGTTATAGATGGAGGAGAGCTCAGTCCATTGTGAGTGGAGCCAGCCCTGGGTTGCTGGTTCTGGGTTTATAAGAAAGCAGGCAGAGCAATCCATGGCTGAGCAAGCCAGTAAGCAGCCCCCTCTGTGGACTTTGCAACAATTTCTACCTCCAGGTTCCAGCCCTGTTTGGGTTAATGTCCTGACTTCCTTCAATGACAGACTACTAAGATGCTGAGTTATAAGACAAATAAATCCTTTCGTTCTCAGATTGCTTTTGGTCATAATGTTTGGTTGCAGCAATAAAACTCAAAAGATAAGTTGGTACCAGTGTGGTGCAGTATTGCTGTGACAGACCTGATCATGTTTGGGAGGATTGTGGAAGGACTTTAGAATGTTGGTCCAGAAGAAGCCGTTGAGTGATGAGAGCTCAGTGGTTATTCTGGGGGAGCTTGAAAGATAGGAGGAGGATAGAAATGCTAAGAGCAACACAGTTGTACAGATGATGGAAGCCTTCTCCCTTGTAAAGTTTCATAGGGAAGTGAAGACTCTATTTCTGTGAAGAATTTGTGGTTCTGGTTAGCTGGGGTTGAAGAGCCAGCCATGATTAATAAGACACTGGTACCATTGAACTAAAATCTTTCATTATTGGGATATTTGATGTTGGTTAGCGAGAGCTTAGAAATTAGTAGTGATTAAGAAGGGACAGTAGAACATAGAGGAGTGGCCAACCAATGACTGGTCCAACTTGAGGAGGAATTCACAAAGACTCAGAAAATACCCATTCAAGTTTTGTTTTCTAGATTAAATGTTGATAAAACTAAAATTTGTAATTTATGTGCTATATAATAATTAGTTCCACTGTTTTTAACCTTCATAATAAATGCATATTTATTTCTGTAATTTCCATGAAGCAGAAATCTATTTTCCACCTTAAAATTCTGAAATTCTTAGCAAAATGTATTATAGAATTAAAGTAGAACATACAGACAGACTGATGATTAGTGATTATTTTGTGATTGACCCACTTTATGTTCTCCTAATTAAAAAAATAATTCCATTGTAAGCTGTAAAGTTCATACACTGACAATGAAACTCATCACTGCATGTCTTGTTATACCACAAATCCAGAATGTTTTCTAATGGGAGACAGAAAAGGAGTGCATCCAGATGGAAGAATGAAATATACAGATAGACTGATGATTAATGATCATTTATGATTGATCTTCTTTATGTTCTCCTAATTTAAAAAAAAACATAATTCCTTTATAAACTCTAAACTTCATACAATGGCTATGAAATTAATCACTACATGTCTATTATACCACAAATACAGAATGAGTGACCACAAAAGTCAACTAATGATGTTGAAAAAGGGCTAGATTCCAAGTTAGATAATCTGAATCCACTTCCCAGATCTGCTTTTCAGTGTAACTTCGAAACTTATGTCTTTGGTTCTTGTTCTCTCTTTCAACTATGTAATGTCAATTTTAATAAACCTTCTTCTCTAAAAAGGTCACGGTCAAATTTTACATTAGTTGTTTGACAGTTCCTAAGGTTGTACATAGCAGATCATTTACATATTCATGAATCTTAAATTATGAATCTTTCTATTCATTTCTTATAAAAATTTACCAAAGTAGAACTAGTCTCTTTATTTACATGCTGCAAGTAAATCCTGACAATTGTAAAGCCTGGCAATACCAATGTCCTCATGAATATCATTGAGTTATAGATGTTTAACTGCAGCTGACTTTTACACAGGTGTTTCCCACCTCTGACTGTCTGATCAGAATCCACCTTGGATTTCTCCCTATTACCCGGTCTTGCACTATCACCCCAATCTCATCCTCTATTTGTAATCTCTCCTGCAAATAGGTGTTAATATCTGTTCTTTTCTTTGTATCAAGTAATTATCCCAGATTCTTGCCATTTCCTTCTTCAATTCCAACTTTTCTCTAATTTACTCTAAAAGTTGTTTCATTCTAATTTTTTTCAAAAGTTTCTTAAATAACTTGATTATTCCTCATGGTCCCTGATAAACTTTCTTCTTGCATCGAAAATAATCTTTCTAAGCTTTGTAGCCAACCATATATCTTCTCCTTCTGATCATCAATACCTTACAAAAATATAATCAGTTCAGCACAATATAAAATAACTCCATGAACTGAATCATTCATCTTCAAAGCTTTCATATGTTCCATTCAGACAAATATTTTTTAGTTCCCACAATTAGTATATTTCTGTAGATCTTCTGTTCATGTTTGTTCAAATATACTTGTCCACTTACAAAATTGTTTACAAGTTTTAATCAAAATATTTATATTATGGAATCCATATGTATATTATTTAAAAAAATATAGCCGGGCGGTGGTGGTGCACGCCTTTAATCCCAGCACTCCGGAGGCAGAGCCAGGCGGATCTCTGTGAGTTCGAGGCCAGCCTGGGCTACCAAGTGAGTCCCAGGAAAGGTGCAAAGCTACACAGAGAAACCCTGTCTCGAAAAACCAAATATATATATATATATATATATGAATATATAATTTGAAATGTAGAATGCAAACATGGAAAGCTTTATTTAACTCATTAAAAAGTAAACCAACAGAAGAACAAACATAATTTATAAAGTCTTTTGGATCATAGAAATTATGCATAATCAAGAAAAATGTCAAAATAATGCTGAATGGTGCAGTACAAAGTTGTCAGATATATTATAGTGAAGTAAAGCAATAATTCCAGAGACTATCTTCAAAACATAAAGAATAAAATTATTGAGGATATAATCATAATTGTCTAACTATGGAGTTAAAAAAATAATGATAATATTCCTTTATCAGTAGGTTTGTTTAATGCTGATCATGGATATCAGTAAAAGCTAGCACAAACACATGTTGTTGAAAATGAATAGTGGTGTTCTTAGGGCCTAGGTAAGAAAGACTGAACATTTTGGGGGCCTAAGAATTTCCATATATAAGAACTCATTATTTTTAAAGTGTGTGTGTGTGTGTGTGTGTGTGTGTGTGTGTGTGTGTGTGTGTGTCTTTGCATCCTAATGTCCTTCCCCTTATTCTTGATATCGCATTCCAATGTTTCAGTCAACCAATATCTGGAACAAGTTTGAGTATGGTACAATAAGAAATGAAATTTTATATATATATATATATATATAATCATATATATAATCATATATATATATAGAGAGAGAGAGATGAAACACAGAAAGAAACTGCTTCTGTGTCTTTTAAAAGAATATATATATATTTATTCATATTTTATTGATAATAGACTATTTTCATACAATAAATTCTGGCTATATTTTCTGAGCTTCCAACTCCTATTCTCATCTCATAGTGCAAAAGGGGACTGTCCTAGAAGTAGATTCCAAACAACAGATGGAGATAGTGCAACAAAGACATTAAGGCTGTACAGCTATAGCTTCCATAGCAATAGCATGCTGCCATAAATTACAAGTCTTGGGTCTGTACTTGTACCAGATATACAGAAGATGTGAGAAGACCAGCCTCTACTCTGGTCCTGCCTTTAACTAAGGGATAAATCGTGCTATCAGATGAAGGATTATTATTAAATTTTGAAAAGAAATAACATTCCACTTTCAAATTTTGTCACAAGGAAAACTAACTGTTCCACTTTATAAAACACAATTTCAAATTTTATTGAATTTTGATGAATGGATTCTAACTTCATCTAATGGTTTGGGTCTTTTATTTTAGCTATGATATGATGCATTGAAGTAATATATAAGGCAAGAAAATTACATTTTTTCCAATTAAATGAGGTTTCTGATTGACAGAATGTCAGCTGATTTACAGTTCCTTGCATATGTATTTGAAATGGAATGATTTGAGTCGTTGAACTTTTACATTGACAGTCTTTAGAAATTAATTCAGTATCACTGGACAAGACATTGCTCATATTATATGCTATTCTTCAAAAACATTAATTGCACAAATAAGTAAAAACAGTTGATGATGAAAGCTTTAATGCTTAGCTTCTGAGAGCTAGTCATCCTCTGAGCACTATGCTTTAGTCATTTTCTGAGCAATATATCACTTTGTATTTCAGCTAGAGATGAAGAAGCAAGGCATTTTTCCTGCCATCTAATTGTATGTAATTTACCAGTTGGCATCATTTAGCAAAAGAGTAAAACCAGCAAGTCAACCCAATTGCTCACTTAGGAAATTTATGTCATGGCAATAGAAAGAAATATGGTTCATTCCAATGATGCAATAAGAAAGATAATTGTCAGAAAATACAGCAAATGCAAGGAAAGTGTACTCAAAATATGCTTCAAAATGACCAAGATTATATCTCTGAATAGCCATCAAATTGACTTTTTGTCATTTAGTTTTATTCTGGTGACATAATAACCCTTTTTATTATGATAAATGGGATCAAATCTTCAGCTGATTTAATTGAACCATGGGAGCAATTGATGGTCTATTTTGCAGTTCATATATTCTAATCTTTCCAACATGGTTTTGATTTTGCAACTTCTATTCAGGGCATTTTAGACAGAATGAACAATGGAAGAGAGGATAGTAACTGTATTAACTACTTGGTTTATTGCTCTGACCAAATACTTAACAGAAAGCAATTTAAGGGGTGGGATTGATTTGGCCTCATGGTTTTAAGGTATAGTTCGTCATGGTGGAAGGGCATGGCATCAGGAGCATCTTGCAACTGTGATGATGGGAGCTTGGTCATTCCTGGGAAGATCACATGCTCAGGGAGGTAAATATGGATGCTCCCTCAGGATTTTGTTCCGTTTTCCCTTTTCATTCCTCTGAGACACCAGTCCATGAGAGGTCACTACCCATTCCTGGTACACTTTCTTTCCATGTGTAATTTCTCTGGAAATGTGCTTTAGGTGATATCAAAATCAGTCAAGGTCTGAGTAAAGATAAACCATCAAACTAAGTCTTTGATAAATTATAAATAAATGATAAATGTTGTCTTTGACAAATAGTACAGCATGTTTTATCTATATTTTATATTGTGAGATGAAAAACAAGTATATAAAACTTCTCATTTTAGAGTCATATGGCTTAACAGACAAACCTTGGTTCTGTCATTAGTTGGAAAACTTCCAAATCTTGATGTCCTCACCTACAAAATAGATGTAATACCAAATTCTAGCTCTCTGTGGGACTTTGCCAAATTATTCCTGAATAAAATGACAAAAATAAAACACCCTTCAGATCTTATTGAGTATCTTCAGTTTTTTCCCCTACACATTATATGTTGACAGGAATTAGTAACACCTAACATAACAGATTATTCTGGATAATAACAGAAGCAACACATGCACAGCAACTATGAGCCACTAATAATTGTTTTGTGGAACTGGCAATAGGCTCATTGTTATTCTTTTATAAAATAAACAAAGCAGTATGACTGTTTAAAGTGATAGGAGTTATGTGCCTTACACGATGATATGCCAATGGGAAAGCAGAAGAGGGTTGATAAAGGATGAAATAGAAATATGAGAGTCAATATTGAAACTCTTTTAGCCAAGTGTCATCTGCTAGAATCTGAAGGAAAAAAGAACAGTCTTTGGTAAACCTTAGTGATGGAATACTTGTTTAACATGCAAGAGACTCTGGTCCCAATTCTTGGTACTGTATAACCAATAATAAATAGTAGTACTTGTTTAACATGCAAGAGACTCTGGTTCCAATCCTCAGTACTGTATAACCAATAATAAATAATGGGGAAATCATAAAATAAAATTTTACTGAATTTTTGGAGAATATTGAAGATCTGTGTATTACACTCAGCAAAACAGAGGCTCCCGGGTGCCTTCTGAAGTGAGATATTATCATGGGCAACGCTATGGGAAATTGTCTATTAGGTGTCACTTCACCCTACTTACAGCCTGTGGGACTTTTTAGAACCTATCCAGTCAAATAATTATAGGACACGCATAAGTTAAAGATATAAATTAGTTCTATCACCATATTATATAAGATGGATTTTTGTCTTCTGGTATTCTGCTCTCAGAAGGAAATAGCTTTGAGCAAAGTCAGAGCCTTTCTGCATAGTAAACTCTTGTTTACTTCTCCCTGTCTCTATTTTATCTTATCCGAAAATATAAAGCTGCAACTTCAAAGTCATTAGGAAGAGAAAGTCTGTCCTACACTTGAATATCCTTCAAATGAAGTGCACTCCAGAGGAAGAATTTAATGATTATAGTACCAGAGTGATGTTCTCAACACCCCTGAAACTCTGCAATGAAGGTCATTCTACAAGGAGTTACTAGAAGCAGAGGCACACAGCTCTGCTCAAAATCCAGAATAAGCACTTCAGTAGGTTGCTTTGCAGAGGTGAATTTGATTCTTCGTCTTGTTTCTTTGTCAGACAGTCATCTCTCTAGTTTTATTTTAAAGCTAATACTGGTGCAGACATCAAAAAGGAAACATTGAGAAAGAAACTGCTTCTGCATCAAAGAACAAATCTTGCACACTTACATTTCATAGCCAGAAACTATATTTCTAATTTCTTCCTGGCAACTAATTTGGAAAATGGGAAGCTCTTACCACGATAAGACTCTTCCTTGTTCTGTGGAGAAGATGTAAACAAACTCTCCAGATGCCATAGCAGGGCATAAGGCTTAGTGCCTCTGTTATAAACAAAATGTGCTCTGAAGTGCCTTACCTAATATGTTGCTATTTCCCTTCTATACTTCATGTTTTCTCCTCATTATGCAAAGAAGCTATAAGTTTCTTTGTGGAAAATTTAAAAGTATTTCTAATATTAATTCTTTAAGCCATCATCTAACTCAGTTAAGTAGATAGGGCTGTTCTCTGAATGAAAAGTCATGAAAAGAAAACATAAGTACAACAGAAGACTAGACACAACTAATCTGCAGAGGTGGACTATTGCTTAAGCTATTGGAACAAGTTTTCAAAGCACACCATGTACAGCAGAGAAGACACATCCAAAAGTCAACAATGTAAAATAAAATTTCTACAACTTTGTCAATGTCAGTAATCTTAAAACAACTTCAAGTTTATTTGGAGAAATTTTGCAGTGGTAAGAATTGAACCCATGATTTTATGTGTGAGAAACTAGATCTCTACCAATTGTTCAATGGCCCTAAGTTAGAATTTGGAATCTTAGTAATTCTCATATCAAGGGTTAGGAATTACAAAGAACATCACATTCAAATGCTCAGTAACAGAATTATTTAACACAAAATGCATGACGTCCTAAAATTTTAATGTTTATTTTTCCTCTGATAAAAATTTCTGAACCTACTACTCATGTTTATATTTTAGCCTAACTTGTCCACAAATCAATTCACTGGACATTAGTCTCCATGAAGCCACTGGCCATTAGCTGATAATATTTGAAAACAATAACACATTTTTATCAATCACTACCTGCTGGTCTTCAAGAGCATAATTACAATTCTTAATAGTTGAGTATTCCTTAGTAGTATTAAAGGATGCTTTCCAATACATATCACATGTCTTTTTTGTCTAATTTGGTGACTGCTTTTTAAGGAATTACTTGACTAAATTTTAATCTCAGTGTAACAACATCCGTGTGACTTTACTAGCGAATTAACCTCCAGCTGATGACTTTCCTTACTATACTACAAAGGCGTTGGTGCTGCCTTTGTGATCTTGTAGTCATGATGTGAGTAGTTAAGTAGATAAATACTTTAAAGACTCTATATTTTATTTTCTCAAGGTCTCTTCAATTTAGTGTATAAATTCAATAAAAATTAGGTATAGTGATGCATACTGCACCAATTCCACTGCATTTACAGACAATTTAAAACTAGGACCAATCACAAAGCTCAAATTTGAAATGTTAGCCACTTATGAGTTGAACTTTACTAGTCACTCTATGCATCTCCTTCACATTTGCCTTCAAATCTGTCCTTAATACAAATTCTTTTTAATAATAAATTCTGTAATAAACATCTTACACAAACAACCTTATGGCCTTTGGAGGTACCTGAATGCACTAATTTAAGTTCAAATTCACCATGATTTAATGTTAAAACAATGGAGATATTTTTAAATGTATTTGAACTCAGAGTTCATAGAAAGTATTTTTTAGTAATTATTTTAAATTAGCTTTTGTGCACTTTTAGGCAGAAAAAAAGGATACCAAAATGGATCCACCAAAAATTACTAAAACTAATTCAATTCTCTCACTGTTATTCAAATTCACCTTCAAAGTTTTCTTCTTAACTTATAGATATTATATTCTATGATTAAGTGTCTCTCACAAACCCTATTAATATTTCTGGGAAATACTCATTAATTATATAAAATTAACAGAATCCTCAATTTGGCTAAATACAATACTCTGTCCCCATAAAAATAAATATTTAAAAACAATTTAAAACAATGTTTACTCTCTTTCTTTTTTTTATGATCATCTGACTCATTGGTGCTCAGTGCTAATAAAATTAAATATGAAGCTGCTGAAGTCAACAACTGTGTGGTACTCGAAATTCATTTTTCTGTCTGCTTTTTTGTTTTCTCTGTCAGGAAAAAGAATAATACACAAGTTGCAAAGTATACTTAGAACTTGATTAATGTCTGTGTATCAACTAAAACATGTTCCAACATGTCAAAAACAAATACTAATATTGACTAAATAACCATTGTCTTCAATTATAGCTACGTTCTCTGTCTCACATGTTATAGTGGAAGATGAAAAAAAATGGTTCTCTCAAAGGCCAACTCTTATTCTGGGATTTGAACTAGATTATATTTGCTTTGCACACAATTGTTTCTATATTCTGTGACTACCAATTTTCATTGTTATGGATCTCTGTGATTGTCATTACCATGTCCCTCATAGTTTCTCAAATGCAGAAAAGAGGCTTTGCTCAATCATTATTGCCCCGTCTGCCAAATTAAGCAACAAATTCATAAGAATGGTTTAATGTGAAGTAAATTCTATTCTTTTAAAATGTCCACATGAGTATGTCTTATTCAGCATATTTCTCATGTTACCGATCTGAGTGAATGGTGAGCTAGAACCCTGATCATTATGTTCCCGCCTTCATGGATTAATTATTGAAAGGTGATAGGGTTTTAACTCTTTGCCTCTCTGTGAGATAGCTAATACTGTGATATATATGGTCCAGCCATCATTCAGCAGACGTCATATGGAAGCACCAAGTTAGGCCCAGGCCACAATAGTGTCTGAGTATTCCATTACTGTAAAGGACATCCTCATGATCAAAGCAAATCTTATGAAGTAAAGCATTTAATTGGGAGCTTGCTTATGGTTTCAGAGGTTTAATCCATTAGCATCATGGCTGAACACATGGCTGGCATGGTGCTAGAGAAGGAGTTGGGAGCTACATCCTGATTCACACGCAGGCAGGCAGAATATGAACAGGGCCTGGCATTTCAATTTTTTGAACTCTAAATTTAGATGAAGTTTAAAAAATCAAGATTAAGATATATGTTAATTTCTGTGTATGTGAACAAGTCCTCATGACTCATATATGCATTTCTATGTATGTGAGCAAGTCCTCATAGCTCCTCTGTTATGGAGCAGGTACCTTGCTCCTAAAATTTATTTATGACCCCAAGGCCAACATTTATGACACTTCTGGGGACAGTTGCAAGGCATAAAAATTTTGAATTACCTGACCAATGCATATCCAGCTGAGAGAGATCTAAGATGATGGTTTTGTTTTCCTCTCTGCTCCATCATTAATATAGACATGGAAAGAGAATTGATTCAGGAAGACCCAATGTGAAACAATGCTAGATTTAGCAACTGGGCTAAGAGAACTGGCCTGGAACCCTAGCAATGCACATCACTGAAGTAATATCTTCCGTCAAGATGCTTAATGTCTCTGAGCTTTTGTTTTGTCTTTTTGAAATAAATAAATGAAAATTCACCATGAGTTTTTCAGAATATTCTAAATTGTCACACAAAATAAATATGTTTTTAAATATGTATATGCCTCCTTTGTAGGTATAAATTATGTGTATATAAATACACTCATACATGTGTGTGTCTGTGAATGTACCATCCACTGAAAAGAATTATCAACTAACTGAAGGTCTATATCCACTTTGTAGACTAAAACTACTACAGCTAGTGAGAACCTACTTTCTGTAAACAAGAATACAGAAGTCAAACAGAAATAGTTATAGTGGCCTTCTGACTTATAATACTCAATAGAATTTGTTGTCCAGGTTTTGGGAAAATTGAAATAATATTTTATTCTGTTTTACAATTTTTTATTGTAGATGACTTTTGCCTTAGTTGGGTTTACTACTATTTCTTTAAAGTTATTGTAATTATGGTTTATTTATTTATTTATCCTTGTGTTCATTATAGATAGAGCACCTATACTCTATTTTAACAACATTTAATCCGTTCATTTATTCATTTCATTCATTTATTTGTGTTGTGGGAGAATGTGGAGGACAAGATGCTATTTTGTGTCTGTGGGAAGAAAGAGGAAAATTTTAATGGTCAGTGCTCTCCTAACATCATGTTCTACAAGTGATACCCAGTAATCTCATTGCCACAGCTTACTGGATTTTTTATATGGGCTTCATCTTCTGCTACACTACTGAAAATGTTGAGGGAGTCTAACAATTTTCTTCTAGTGTATTTTGGGTTGTTCAAGTCATACCATGAAAAAATTCCCTTCTTTCTGTATTATGTAATTTTTATTTTTTCTCTTCATTACTAAGATTTAAGTAATTTATAGAGTGAGACTGATGAGTGAATATCTTCAGCTAATCCTTTAGTTTAGAGAAAATACTGTCTTTCTTCTGATTTAGCAATGTTGGGTTTAGTTTTGTCATATGTTAAGATTTATTATGTTACTGAATGACTCTGATGTTACCATTTTCTTTGGAAGTTTATCATGTAAGAATGGTATTTTTTAAGACTTTCCCTCCATCTATTAAGATGGGAACATAATTTTGATTGCTTTGTTTCTCATTCAAAAATGAATTATTTGGTTTCTATGTGTTTGTATCTTTCTATAGGTTCTCTTGATATTGGTTTCTACTTTTATTCAATTACTAAAATCTGGTAAGACAAATTATTTCATCTATATTCTTTAGGATTTGATTTATGACTTAAAATATAGTGTAATTTGTGATCAGCCCAATGAGTTGTAGAAAAAAAAATGTTTTCTGTGATGTTTGCCCAGAATATATGTTATTGATGTATGTTAATGCTGTCTCACAATACATGAACTGCTGAAGGACCCCACTATAATTATGTCCTCACTTATCTGTTTCTTTACTTCCAGTATTATTTGAGTAGATTTCTAACTAAAAATTAAAAGTTTGATCCTAAGATTTAGTGCAAGCCTTTCCACATAATTTTATACCTATTAGTCGTACTGGGGAAAATATCCAATTAAAATGAAAAGAAAATAGAGTTGCCTAAATACTTGGAATATAAATGAAATTGCCCATAAAGTACAATTACTGCAAATTCAAGAAGAGTATAGTTAATATAATTATAATAAAGATCCATAAATTTAAAAATTCAGGTGAATCAATATTCAGTGCATATATGTATAATTATTATACATTTTATCATTTATTACATATATTGATGCTTGCATTATCCCTTCTTATTTTCCTTTAATGTCTGTTTCTCTGTAACATATTTACTCCTAGTTTCTTTTATAGCCCTTATGTTACGAATGTGATTTTTCACCTTACCAGTTGTACTGTTTATTTTCGCCAGTTCAGTTTCTTATACACAGCCAATGGATGCATGCTGTGGATATCGCTCTGTATAAATAAACACTGATTGGTCGGTAGCCAGACAAGAAGTATAGGTGGGACTAACAGAGAGGAGAATTGAGGGAACAAAAAGGCTGAGGAGGTGACTGCCTAGATCTGCCGCCAGGACAAGCAAGATGTGAGGTACCAGTAAGCCACGAGCTATGTGGCAAAGTAAAAATTGATAAAAATGGGCTAAATATAAGAGTAAGAGCTAGACAATGATATGCCTGAGCTAATGGCCAAGCAGTTTAAATAACATAAGAGTCTGTATGTTTATTTTATAAGTGGGTTCCGGGACTGGCGGGACTTAGAGGGAGCTGGAGAGAAATTCTCCAACTACAGATGCATCTTGCTTTTGAATTACATCAGCTGCCATGAATGTTTTAATTAGAAATATTTCATCTAAGGTTATTATTAAAATATGTGTATTTACTCTTGTTAATTTATTCTTCTTTTTTCTTGGATTGAGTACTCTTTGATGCCTCATTTGCTCACCTTAGGAGATTGTTGAGAGTGAGATAATAGTGATTTCTTGTTTTCTATTTATTTTTTACTTATCCCTTTTACCAATGGCATCAATTATTATTTCAAGCACTTAAGATTCTATTATGTCTCTCTTCCACAATGGAGTGGAGGATATCTGTGACTGTATTTTGAGGTTCTGGCTTTATATTGGAAATTTGCTTTCATTTATTTGAATATTTCAATATCTTCATTTTATCTATGATTTTGAAAAATAAAGTTTCTGGATACAGTAATCTTGATTAAAAGTTATTGAATTTTCTATGAATTTTATGTTCAAAATCTTTCAAATGAAAAAGACATCACACACAAAAATTAATCATACCCCAAATCTGTCTGCATATCTCAATGAATGTCTATATGAAAAACCATTTTGACATCCTGGAGCTTCACACTGGAATTTGCACTTTTGTTCTAATATATATTTTTGGGTACTTATATACCACCAACCCTCCAAAAAAATCTATGACAAATTTAGAGATAGAAAAACAATTAGATTTAGATCCTCCTTCATACCTTATGTGCATTGCCAGCATTCAGTCATTCCATACTACCTAACACCTGACAATTCTTCTCTTTTCTATGTTTTACTCTACCAGTCATATAGTTGCTTACATACATTATTTTCAAAGCTCTATATATGAAGAGATCATACTATTATTTTCTATCTGAGATTGTGTGACCTTGCCTCATATTATATATTCTAAGCCTATCCATTTTTACAGAAATTGTTGTGATTACATTATTCTTTAGAACTGAATAGAATTCCATTATAAATAGCAGCAAATTTTCATCATCTGTTGATGAACAACTATATTGATTACAAATCCTTGTTTTAGTAAATAAAGCAGCAATAAAATAAAATTATTCTATAAAGCCTTGAAATACATTCCATGCTTTCCTGCACTCTGGAGTTTTTACCAAGAAATCTTTTATTGCTCTGATGGGATTTTCAGTGATTTCTGTAATTTTTTTGCTTTGATATGTAGAATTTATTTTCTGCTTATATCTATTTGGGGTTTAAAATTCTTTCAGTTCAGAAAAGTATGTACCTTTACACAGATTTGTAAAACCTTTTATTTTATTTATTTTTTTTTCGAGACAGTGTTTCTCTGTGTAGTTTTGGTGGCTGTCCTGGATCTCAGTCTGTAGACCAGGCTGGCCTTGAACTCACAGAGATCTGCCTCGTGCTGCCTCCCCATTAAAGGCATGCTCCACTACCACCCAGCAGATTTGTAAAACTTTAACAATTGGTTCACTGAATATTTTTCATCCTACTTTAGTATGAGTCTTGCTACAATCTGCTGTACAATAATTCTCAAGTCTGTTTCTGGGTTCTCAGACCTCTTGAATACCATCATCATAATTATCGCTTGTTTCATTTATTGTATTTAAATGTAATACTGCATCAGCACTAACACACAAAATCAGAATTTCTGTGTTTTATTTTAAAAGTCTGTATCTTTTTGAAATTTTATTTTACATATTATATGTAGTCTGGCTTACTTAACTCACCTACATGGCTTAGCCCTTTTAAAAATCATTGCTAACTTTTAAAATTATAGCTTTAGGTACGTCATTGTTTCCTGGTTTACATAGGCATGACTACACACACACACACACACACACACACACACACACACACACACAGTCTTCAAATTTGGCTAAAGCTCTAGAAGTAACCTCATATCTCACCCAGAGGTTTGTCTCCTAATTGCCAATCAAGATTAAATATAAGAAAGATCATGATATGAAATGAGGACAATCTTTAATGTAAATATCCTAGGCACCATTGAGCTAGTACATCTAGAAATACTGGTAATTATCTTGTGCTTTATATTGTATAGAAGTAAAAATAATTAAAGTATATTAAAAATTGATATGAAATAATTGATACTATTCCTAATGGCTTTCAGAGACTTGGGGTTAGACAGATGACTCAGTGGTCAGGATCATTTGCTGCTCTTCCAGAGGTCCCTACTTTGGTTCTCAGCACCACATTGAACAGCTTACAATTACCCTGTAATTTTAAC
>CABHPR010153098.1:67160-83056 GCA_902168415.1 Peromyscus melanophrys
TCCCTGTGCTTTTTCCAATCTTGGTCTCAACAATTCTCGCTCATGGGAATAGGAAGAAGCAAAGTGCTAGAGAGGTCCCCAGAAATCCATAAATATATCTCCACAATAGACTGCTGGCAATGGTTGAGAGAAAGCCGGAACTGACCTACTCTGGTGATAAGATGGCCAAATACCCTAACTGTCGTGCTAGATATCTCAGCCAATGACTGATGGATGCAGATGCAGAGATCCACAGCCAGGTCCCAGGTGGAGCTCCAGGAGTCCAATTGGCGAGAAAGAGGAGGGATTGTATGAGCGAGGAATAATTTTCTAAAAAGAACTTAAGAGTTAAAAACATAAAGCACAACTTTCTTAGATCCATTACATAAGGTAAATTTATATATTAAATATTACATACATATTCTTTCTTTCTTTCTTCTTTATTTTATTTATACTTCTTCAAGACAGGATTTATCTGAGTAGCCCAGCCTGTCCTAGAATTTACTCTGTAGACTAGACTTGTCTTGAACTCACAGAGATCTGCCTGTTTCTGCATTCCAAGTGCTGGAATTAAATGTATATGCCACTGCTGCACACTTCAGTATACATTATTTATATATAACACAGTCTAAACATAATTGGATGACATATATTTTAATCAAATTTTAAAGAATCATGGACTTGTTACTCAATTGACTTAAACTGTGCTGGGGTTGGAGAAATGCCAGAGCAGCTAAGTGCACTGACTACTCTGCAGAGGACTTGAGTTTAATCCCTGTCACAATACAGGTCTCTAACTGTATCACAAGATCTGATGCTTTTTCTGACCTCTGGGGGCATCAGACACCCAGTGGTACACAGACACACATGCAGGTAAATAATTCACAGACACGAAAGGTTAATAAACAAACAAGCAAACAAAACTAAATATTTTTTTAACAAGTTTCCATGCTACTGACACAGAAAATTGGAAATATTAAAATTAACATTTAGCAATAATTATATTAGCTCAATTGTATTAATATATGTAATTATATATAATTATAGATTATCAATTGTATAGTGTTAAGATATTTCTAAAATTTCTGTGGGGTAATTTCAGGGTAAAGTGAGTTTTAATGAACAAATAAAACATTCCTATAACATTAAATTAATGAAATTACTTTCTATGTAGTCATTTTCGTATCTGATAAAGGTGCTAGGAAGTTGCTGTACTTATTTGTTTATCACCTATGACTTTGAATTAAGCATACTATAAGGTAGCTTATTACAAAGTTCCTAAGCTTTCATATTCAACAAGCATGAATAATTCCACAATAATTGATTTTTAAAGTAGGAACTTCAGTTACTCTGGATATGTAATAAAGTGGATTAAAACATGAAATGGTATTTTCAAAACCCAAATAATTAATTAGATTTATGAGATATGATGTTAATGCTGATTGTTTAGGAGAATGATTTCTAAGCTTTATAATTTGTAATATTTAAATGATAGTGTAATAGGCATACCCCAAGATCCTTAGCATCGGTGATGGTCCATTCAGTCTATACCAGTTCCTTTGTGCTAAAATTCTCCAAGGCATTACAGATTCAGCCTACTATATAGCTATTTTTAACAGGTAACATGCAGAAAATGTGCTTATAAGTGTATGATATGAAACTCGTGTATCACAGCTGTATCAATCATGCATCATCTTACACTTGAAAAATTAATGTAATGAAAAGTCTACACCAAGAAACCAGTAAAAGTGGTAATGTGGATTTTGAGCTTGGTTTCTTGGTATTTTTAGATCATCCTTTAATATCTCTAGGGTTATTTAAATCTGCTCTGCAGATAACACACTTTGGGCACAAATGTGCCAACTCCAAACACATCTAACCTTTTCACTTGAAAAATTGTTCCAAATGATATTGACATGGGCAGTGACAGCTACTCAGCAAGTTACATGAGTGGCTGATTTGAAACTCTCATAAATATAAGCATCACTTAAATCCACTGTAAGTCCTCTTAGCTACTCTGGCCTGGGAGAGAGCCATTTGCTTTTTTTTCCTAATACATTGTTAATAAGAAAAGGACAGCTATTGAGTGTGTTTAACAGGATGAGGAGACTTGGTATTAGACAGAGAGTATAATTGAAATGTAAGTGATTGAAGCATAACAAAAATCACTGGCAAGGGCTTTTATCACTCCAGTCAAGAGTTCAGTGTAGCCTTCAATTACTTTCTGTAATTTCTGGGTAGAAGCCTTCACTAACTCTCTCCCTGTCTCAAAGGAGACTTTGTGATGTCAGAATTATTACTCGAGGTTAGAGCCCTGTGACTCTGTTGATCTCGTCAAGGCTTGTCAAGCACAGTAATTATATTTACTGGAAGTCTCTCGCCTCTCATACTCATGTACCTTAATCATACACACAGCATAAATCTATAAAGTGTGTGGTTGTGGAACAAAAAGTGGGTGTTTAAAGTCTCTGCTCAGGGACACAGAGTTATGACTGAGACTTTAAAGGTAGTGTAATCCTTACACATGAAATTCTGTTGTGACTTTTAAATATAAGTGTGAAAATACTGTATTCTATTTTGTGTCAAAGTACTATTTTGAAATGCTCTTTATTTACTATAACTGTACATATCAGAATTATTCTTTTACAGTAAATTTACTAAAAGAACATTTATAATAAGGATAAGTGGAATATGTTCACCTTGTGTAAAAGAGGCTATTTGGAAATATTTTGAAACCAGAAACGTTTCTGAAATTTTGTTCACCCAACTGAGCCTCTTTAAATTTTAGTTTTTATTCAGTTATTTCATTAATGCTAGCAGAATGGACTCTGAAAAACATTTATATGAAAATTGTAAGAAATTTGAATGGAAGCACCATATTCTCAGTTTATAAAATTAATTCTCAGCTATATATTTCCAATTTCTCATATTTTTAATATAAATGGAAACACAGTTTGGATTACAGAGTTCCTATTACACCAAAAAGAATAATGTAAATATATAAAAAAAAATCTAATGGTAAGACAGTATGGGAGAATTTGAGAAAATAGTTAAATATTTATCTATGATATACATTCTTTAATTTAAAGCAATACATGTAATAAAAGAAGCCATTAATATAGATTCAGATTTAAAAATACTAATGCAAATTAAACATTTATCATGTAAACAGTAGAATATAAAACAACAATCCAAAGACATTGAACTGTCATTAAAATGACAAAGGATGAAGATCAATATCTGGATTCTATAAATACTTCCAGCTGTTGGAGCAATAGCTCAGTGGTTAAAAGCGTTGCTCTACCAAAGGACAACCTGGGCTTGGTTCCCAGTCCCCATAGAGGGCAGCTCACACTGTTCTGTAACTCTACCTCCAGGGGATTCAATGCACTTTTCTTGCCTCCCCTGGCACCCACACACATACCAGAGAATAATACATACAAACACATTTTAAAAATCTTTTATCTTTCTATTTGAAATCATAAATTCTTTATCCATTCCATATTTCAAAATAATATTAATTCTTTAAGCAAACATATATGTATTACTCTCCCCCCTTTAATCTACAATATATGCTGATCACAGTTTCCTCTTCCGCGACTCCTCTTGCTTCCTCTCCAGTCCCCCTCCCATCAGAATTCACTCCATTTCTTTCTCTTATTAGAAAGGAACAGGGTTCTAAAAGATAAAAAAAAAAACATAATGAAATTAAATATAATATGATAAAACAAAAACCATCATATAGAAGTTGGACAGGGCAAACCAACAAAAGGAATGGAGCCCAGGGGAAGACATAAAAATCCAAGACCCACTCATTCACATACTCAGGAGTCCCAAAAACTTTAATCTGAAAGCCATGATATAAATGTAAAGGACCCGGTGCAGACCTGTACTTGCTGCCTCAGTCTCTGTGAGTTCATACATTTGCTCAGTTGTTTTAGATGGCCTTGTTCTCCTGGTTTCCTCCAACCCTGACTCTTACACTCTTTCTGCCTATCTTCCTCAGTGCTCCATGTATTCAGAGGGGAGAGAATTTATGGAAATATCCCATTTAGAGATGTGTGGTCCAAGGTCTCTCTTTCTGTAGAATGTCTGGTTGTGGTTCACCATGTATGTTTCCATCTGCTGCATGAGAAAGTGTCGTGATGTTTTATTTGTGCTCTAACAAATAAAGCTTGCCTGGGGATCAGAAGACAAAGCCAGCCACTATATTAAACATAGAGGTCAGGAAGTGGTAGCACATGCCTTTAATCCTATCACTTGGGAGGCAGAAATCTGTCTGGTTCTCTGTGAGTTCAAGGTCACACTGGGAACAGAATCAGGCAGTGGTGGCACATGCCTTTAATCCTAGCACTTGAGATCTCATGCCTTTTCTTGGAAAGCACACAGGCCCTTATTCCCGGGAAGTTACATGGCTGGGTGGAGAACAGTGTATAAAGCATGAGGAGACAGGAACTAAGCAGCAGTTCAACTGAGACCCTCAGTGGTGAGGAGGCTGAGAATTTCAGTCAGAGGATTAGTGGAGTTGGTAAGTTAATAGCTGGTGACTGTGGTTTGTTCTATGCCTCTGATCTTTCAGCTTGCACCCCAATATCTGGCTCTGGGTTTTTTATTAATAAGACTTTTTAAGATATGTGTTACAAAAAGCTTTATTGTTGAATTAAGTGATAATCCTTGGGGATAGCAGAATATCATTAGGAATCATTTTATCACAGCTTTTTTTTAAGACCAGTAGAATTTGGTCTTCCCCTAGGTTTCTATGCTGTCTAGTCTCTGATTCTTGGACACCCAACCTAAGCAGTGTAGAGTATGTGTTTAATCTCATGGAATGTGACTCATCAAATCAGACATTGGTTAGTTACTCCCACACATTTTGTGCCAACATTGCTTTAGCATATTTTGTAGGTTTGACAATATTGTATTTCAAATAGTTTGTTGTTGGGTTGATGTATATGTTTCTCCTTTGGTAGCCTGCAGAGTACCTAGTCATAAACATGTATTAGAACATAGGAATGAAGGTTCTATCTAGGCACTAGCTTGACCTAACCATATTCAATGAGTTGGGTGTGTATTGTCTTCTACAATGGTGCTTTGCTATCAGTTTGTGGAAAGCAACCTATTGTCTTGGCCTAGGTTGTTTGGGGATTTCCATAGGACCCTTTGGCCAATGGTTCAATTGGATGTGAGCCAGTCCTGGTACTGGAAACTTCATTTGGTAACAATAGATGACCAGTTAGGACTAAGTCTTACCTATTATTTGGAGACTTCAATAGATCATCTTACAACATAAAGAAGAAATCCTAATATCTACAAATAGAAAAATGTATTTTCAAAAGTCTATAATGCCCAGGATGGAATACAGAATGATAAAAAAGAATAAAATGATATATAAGGTAAGAAATTATGAAATTTGCATAGATCATAGAGGAACATGACATAGATATTGAGAATGAAAAACTGTAAGACTTAAGATGACCAAAATAGTACAAAAATATATATGTCATTATCTCCCACAGATTTCCAGGCTAATAATTCTGAAATCTGTATGCATTTGTGCTAGAAGTGACAGGCAAAAACATGAATTTAAGATATTAGAAACTATGGTTCCTATTTGAGTAAGAAATTTCAAAGAAGGTGATGGATAGAAAGATCACGCACTAAAGGATTAAAATTAGACATAACCTTATATTTACCTTAGTATACAAATACACTGATACATTAGTGGTGTATAAAAGTTTTCCCCAAAATTGAAACATTCCATCCTGTAGGGAAACTTCTTATGCCAGAAGGGAAAGAAATCAAAATATGCTTGAGAATTACTTGAAACTGACTGGATTCACTAGGTCCCTCCTTTCTAATAGTAAACAATAAAGACTGCTGGGAATCACTGATAGCAGCAGATTCATGTTGCAAAGATGATTCTCAGACAAGTCAAGATGCAAAGAAGACATTGATAGTAGACCAGCTAGCTTTCTGAAAAAACAAAAAACAAAAAACAAAAACCAGAGACCAGTTGAGCTGCCTGGAAGAGGTTTAGAACATGGAGTCACTTGGAAAGGACACTCTCCAAGTTATCTCAGACATTTCTTTATTCTAGTGGAAAGCTAACAAAGCAGCTGGGGTTATGGCTGAAGATAAAGTTAATATTGAAAATAGACTGTAATCACAAGTGAGAAATCCTTTCAGGTTGCCAGATAACTCTGTGATTGTTATGAGATACTCTTTCTTTTTCTATAGGAAGAGGTGATGTATTCATTATATAAATTAAATGTTTATTCCATTTCCTAATAATCCAAAATGCGAAGTAATACTGAACTTCATGTTGTATTATTTAAATTCCTGAAATACTGAGGAGATATATTATTTTCATAAATGCTTCATCTTTTCAGAGATATGAGATAGAAAATATTCAGTTACATATAGGAAGGTGATATGTCAAGTAGAAGTTTGAATTTGTCATCTAATCTCCTTGGGGGACAAAGACAGGAGGACCATTAATTTAAGGTATTGTTTGTGCTATTGAGTGAGTTAAAAAGCAACCTGAGCAACCTAGTGAGACTTTGACTTGAAATAAAGAGTAGATAGAGAGCTTTATGTGTAACTCAGTAATAGAATGTTTTTTGAGTGTTCAGGTGACTCTTGGTTCAATCAGCAGTACTGTAAAAAACAACTCATATATAAACATGTTACTTATGGGTATCAAGCTGTTAATGGAAAAATTGTAACAGGGGTTTTATGTGTCAACTTAGGTAGGTTATAGTACTCAGTCATTTGATTATGGCTTAATCTTGGTGTTGCTGTAAAGGCATTTTCTTGATGTGGATAACAGTTATAATCAATTGACTTTAAGTAGATTACTTTCTACTATCCTGGCTTCATCCAATCAGCTGAAAGTTTATAATTATAAAGCTGAAATTTCCCTGAGGAATTATGCCTCAGCATGATAATATCACTTCCTGGCCAGATGTCTCTGATCTGACAGACTGTCTTGTAGATTGATGCCTTACTAATTTACATAAACACATGAGCCAATCAATAGGTGGATATGAATTGACTTAACTCTCCCTGCCCTCTCCTCTCTTACCCCACACAAATAAAAGGCAATAATCTGCTTTAACAGATTCTGAGCCACAACCAAGGGCAGATAGATATTATTAAATAATTGTTCTGTACTGGACATACACAGAATTCCTCTTTTTACTGTTCTCTAAACAATATAGGACAATAATAATTTATATAGCATCCACATTTTGCTAGATATAAATAATACAGAAATGTTTTATACTATAAAGCTTATATGCATAGGTTCTAGTATGTAGTACATGCTTTTATAAATGTTACTGAAGTCTCCATATATTGGTTTCCCGAATGGTGACTGTAGAAGGTTCCCATGGAGATGAGGGGACAGGATTATTTATATGGACTATCCTCTTGGCTGTCTGTGTCTAGAATTCTGAATGATATCTGGCCAAAAAGATAAAGCGAGAAGAGGAATACCTTGGTATCATAACAGAAATGAAGAAATAGGAAATGCTACTTTTTTCACATCTCTTTGATCCCATTCTCCGGCAGGGCACCATAATGGTCAGATCCTCTATTCAGTCTACATTTCTACATCTGGAGCTACACTACAGCTGTACTCATTTCTAGAATTTTCATGTGAAGTTTCTATGGAAAATGGTTAGAGATATTCAGAAAAGTATTATCTAAATGGGAAAATGCTGACTGGCTATCCCACTCCAGATGCAAATAAAGGTCTGTATGTTAGTGTGTGAAGAAGGGCTAGTGTATGCCTCTGTGTCTTTGCATCAGAGCCTCACTCTTTCCAATGGCTGAATTCTCACAGCTAATGCAGACACAAAAGCCCACTCTTGACTGGTTTTTTTCACTTATTCCCACATTTTAGGTTGATTCAACGTGTTATATTTTATTGAGGAATTTTTTCTTAATTCTGAAAAGGAGTGGGTTACCTCTAGAACAGCATGTGGCTTGCATTAAGTTTTCATACAGAAGTTGACTGAATATATACTATATTTCTTTTCTTTTTTATGTCTAATTTCTTTTACTGACTGTTGTTGGTTTTTGTTTTGTTTTTAATTTTGAAAAGGAAGAGGAAAGATAGTAGTGACACCAAGGACACAATATATTCTAAACACAACAGGACTGATGCTCATATGAACTCAAAGAGACTATGGCAGTGCACACGGGACTTACATAGGTTTAAGCCAGATGGGGCCCCAGGATTGAGAGGAAAACTGGTTATAAGCCCCCCATAACCAACTCAGAAGAAAGCTCCTATTGACAGCTGTTCAAGAAAGAATAGTCATTATGAAATATCAGTCATTATGTTTTCAGATTTTGTGATTTTGTGCAGTGTGTGTTTGTGTGCATGTATTGTGTTTACTATGCTTTTGTTTGTTTGTTTGTTTTGTTTTATTCTGGTTTGTTCGCTTGCTTGTTTTCTTTGTTTTCAAAAGAAATGGAGAATGAAGGCATGTAGTAGAATGGGTAAGGATGGTGAGAAGGATCTGAGAGGAGATATAAATTATTTTAATTGCATACATAACATATAAATTTATTCTCCTTTAAAACTAAAGACACAAGAGTGTAAAGTCAATTTTATTTAAGTTATAATTTAAAAAAAACATTTTGGTCATTCTTTGAGGTATTATTACTTTAGTTTTGAGATTATAATATAATTACAGAATTTCTATATGAGCACTCTTCATCACTTTACCTCTCTTCCTCTTCTAATCCTCCTGCTTCCCCCAGATCTGCCTCACTCCAATTCAAGGTATTTTCTATTTTCTTCTACAGTCATTATTGTTATACACACACACACACACACACACACACACACACACACACACACACTCATGAGAGAGACAGGGGGTTGCATGCAAAAATTTATTTTACTACACTACTTTGGAAACTAACTAAATCACTTTTTCTAGGAAACCTTCAAGCTACAGCTTAACACTTAGCCTCTTTAATCATGAACCTTCTTAGGAACCAAAAGTTCTCTATTACAAACTTAGTACTCCAGACTCGGCTTTTAATGTTTTAATATAATATTTCTTCAAACAGTTAGCTATTAGTAAAAATACTGCTTGTAAAATACTTTGAAAGTTCTTTCTTGTAGTGGTATGATGGCTAAGCAGGGGAAGGCATTTGTTTCCAGGCCTGAGGGTGTGAGTTCTCCTCCAGATTCAACATGGAGGAGATGCAAAACTGACTCCTGATAGTTGTCTTTTGATCTCCACTCATAGGACATTGCACACGTTCCCATGAACATATAAATACACAAAATATTGAATAAAGTATAAAAATAAAGTGTTTTCTTTATGTGGGAGAATCTAGGTTAATATGTAGCTTCAACTATCTTAAAAAGAAAATATAGATACAAGTGTTACAGGAATGAATATTTAGTAAAATAATAATGAAGTATGATACTTTGGGAATACAGTAGGCATATTTTCTAAGCAAGCTGTTACAAAAAAAAATAAGATGCTCCAAAAGTGCTTTATAATTTGAACTTCATATTAGGAGGAGTCTATAGTTGTGTAAGTGTACTAATTAGGAACAGGAATATGAAAGCATAGTAAGTTTGTGCCAAAATGGGTGAGAAGAAGCATGTGCATTGAGTTTCCAGAAGACGACTACCTAAAACACAGAGGACTAATTAAAATTTCTAGCCTCAAAGAAAAATGAGTATAGCAGAACATCAGTCACCCATAGAGATATGCTCGGAGAACAACAATCAAAATGAATTAGAAATTGCACAGCCCTTGACCTCATTGTGTTTCTCTAAACTAAGGACAAAGTATCCCAGAGTGGAAGGCGATGATCAGACATGACCTAACCTTTACATACATCAGTCTCCACAGACTGTTCACCTGCAAGAATCAGAGTGTCTCATATGTACATTTGTGAATGAATGTTAATGCTAATGAGCATAGGGACTGTTGTAATTCCACGTCTTTTCATATTTTCCCAGAGATTTATTTCTTAAGGAAAGTGTGTGCACATCCCAGATTTGAAAATAAAACATAGCAGATGGTCAAAACAGGGTAGCTTCCTTTCCTATTGTGTAAAGATGCTCTATTTATAAATACTGTAAGTAAAATTAATATTTTCATAAAGGGATCTCATAGTCACAATCTGCTTGTCACACAGAGGGCATATGGAATGGTCACATTAAATGCTGCCTTTGCATGTAACACAAATGTCATTTTACACATCATACAAACAACTGTGAACAACTATAAAATTATTTACTATTTTGTATCACAGACCTGTGTCTGATAACAATTCATTAAAAGTTAAACAAATTTATTCATAAATTAATAAGTTTATAATCAGGATACATACTATGAGAAAAAATTATTTTAAATAAGAAAAAGTGGAAAAAAGATAAATTTATAAATAAACATGAAATTCAATTCAGTATACATTACAGTTATATGAAGGCTGTGTGTGATGGTTATCGTTAATTGTCAGTTTGGTATGATCTAGAATCACCTGGAAGAAAGGCATCTTGGCACACCTAGGGGGATTTTCTTAACTATGATGACCAATGTATGAAGATTCATCTGAATTGTGGGCAGCACTACTCCCTGAATAAAGTGGAAAACTAAACCTTAAGAAGCATATATTCACCACTCTCTGTTTCTTGACTCTAAATAAAATATGGTCACCTGCTTCAAGTAGTTATTATTGTGAATTTTCTACCATAAAAGACTTTAACCTCAAACTGTGAGCAAGAGTGAACACTTTCTTCTCTACCTAAGTTGCTTTTAGTGAGGGCTTTTGCTGGGGGATGTCTTTCTGTATGCTCTGAATATATGTTGTTCCCATTGGTAATAAATAAGCTACTTTGGCCTATGGCAAGGCAGCTTAGAGGCAGGCAGAAAAATCCAAGGAGAGAGACATGAAAGAGAAGGGCTGAGTCTAGAGAAAGACATCAGCCTGCCACCCAAGGAACAACATGCCAGCAGACAGGTAAGCTACAGAACATGCAGCAAAACACAGATTAATAGAAATGGGTTAACTTATAAGAGTTTTAGCAAGAAGACTGCCCTAGACCATACAGTTTGTAAATGATATAAGCCCTGTATGTTTACTTGGTACCAAGCCGCTGCGGGACATGGGTGGGAGAGATTCATCCAGACAGTGGGCTGGGCAGGACCAGGAAAACTTACTGCTACAGACTTTGTATTCTTTTGTTTTGAATCACAGCAACAGGAATAAAAATATATGGCACATGGCTTTGTGATCAGATTTTAAAGTATTCTATTTTGACCAATGAAAATTATCCTCACTGAGAAATGTTTATTTACAAAGAAAATATTATGCAATGAGCAGATAGGTATATTTATGATTTTATGTATCTCTGTTGAAAGCATACATCCCTTCCCTAAAAAAGTTAAATGACATTAACAAAAACTAGGAACATATCTGAATTTGTTTTGTGTTGCCATAAAAATATCCATAGCTAAGTATATCATAAAGAAAAGAGGTTGACTTAGGCCATAGTCTGAAACTGAATGGCATTTCACTACCCTGTGGGTTGGATGAGAACCACTCGATAGTTGGTGATTTGCAGCAGCATTGTCAGGAAGAGTCAGTCAGGAAAGAGGTCATGCTCATCAAAACCAATCTTAGAGGAGTTGATTTTATCAAGTATGACCTCCTACAATTTAAGTGTTTTCCAATAGTACCACCTTTTAAAGGTTCTTTGGCCCAATTCATATACATAGACATCCACACTCCTGGCACTTGAACTGTGAGAACTCAAGCTCTATCTGACCACAGATACTGAATCAGAATATAAATGTGTTGTATAATGGTATTCCTGGTGATATGTGATCTACTCTACTTACCCAAGACAGGGATCTAATAAGAGCCCAAAGTAAAGATACCTCCCAATTCCCACTTAATAAACCAATGAAATATATTGAGATTAGATTAACAGTATTGGTGGGTGATTATTTACAAGAGTAGAAATTAATCAAAGACAACTGCACCAACCAAATACCCACCCAGCCTGGGTGACAGTTTATGAAAGCTCTAAATCTGGTGTACACTGCTCAGCTTGCAACAATACAGCATGTTGGAAATCAGAGCTTCTTACAGGTAGCTGGACTGGTCTCTGCATATTCTAAATGTCTTATCTTGTCTTAGATACTTCAAGGAAGCTCACTCTGTGTAAGAGTGTTTCTCAGAAGTCTTTACTGCTCATATATGTTTGGGTAGAAAGGAAACTGCTACATCTTGTCAGTTTCAGTGACTTCCTGAAACCTTTGCATTGTTTACTTTTTGAGTTCAGTGAGGTTGCCTTTGGATGGGATGCTTCACCTCCCTCTAGAATATTCTGTGATTTAAGGAGTTACCCTCCAAGATGAAGGTTTATCTGAGAAGAAATTTCTACACACTAAGACGTAATCTGAATAAATAGAGGTAAGCCACAATGGTGACAGTTAAAACTGTATAAGAAACATTGTGCAATGTTTCATGGACTCTACAATATCCATTAAAATTATAAGTATAAATATATATATGTGTGTATTTATACACATATACATATATATATAGATCACATGAGGAAAATATTTTAAGTATATGAATAAATTATCATAGGCTTTTACTTTACATCAAAATGTGGGGAAGTATAAAATGTGGAAAATATATATTTTATAATTATAAAAGGCAAGTTTTATTATCAATAAAATCAATAGTTATCGATTTCAGTTAAATTAGTCTCATTTCATTACTTCCAAATTAATACTTTTTCAAAAGAATTGTCTCTTAGAACATGATTTAGGTGAGATGATGTCTACTAATGTTATTGAAGAAGCAGGAGAGCTGGTAATGAAGGCTACTAAGAAAGACCTAGTATTTTCTACAGAGCAATAGAATAAATGAAAATGTACTCAACTTTCCAAAAAAGGCCAGAGAAATATTAAATATGACATGCAATATCTGTGGAAATGAAAAGAAATATAGCCAATATCTTATGATGTGATAAAAAATAATGAAGGATTGACTGAGTGGAGTATTAACAGAGGTAATAAAACAGGAACAAACATCTTAGCAGAGAGATCAGAAAAGAGGTAAAAGATTTCTGTAGAGCCACAGGCATTCTCTGGTAACACATGCAATTACAATGCTAATCACTGATGGTTGGGAATACAAGATTCACTGTGGGAAACACACATCACTCAATATCCCAGCTAAGTCATTACTCAAATAAGGAAGAAAATTATCTAAAATAACAATCTCATCAAAAGTCAATGAAAAGCAAAAGGAAATGTGTGTACACACAGCTCTTATAGAAGCCTGAGTTCAGTTCTCAGCATTTGTGCTTGATAGCTCACAACTGACTGTAACTCCATCTCCAGGAAAACTGACATCCTTTTCTGGCTTTCATGAATACACATAGTCATGTGGCATAGTGTCACACAATTACACACATGAACACATAAATAAAAATAAACCTTGAAAAGTAGAATAGTGTTGTTAAGAATGATGAAATCTACAGAAAAAATAAGGTGGTCTATGTAGTATTGAAGTTAACTAAGAAAAATGGAACCAAAAGGCCATGGAACCATGGGGACTAATTCTATTATCAAGAATTTGAAGAACTACATGAGGTAGATTAATTTTAAATAATCAATCAATCAAAACTCACATAAAGAAAAAATAATCTTAATATATTGGTGTGGGATGGTCTGTATGTCAAACATGTTGCTTATTGGTCAATGAATAAAACACTGATTGGCCAGTGGTCAGGCAGGAAGAAGTATAGGCGGGACAAGGAGGAGAGAATTCTGGGAAGTGGAAGGCTGAGGAGACACTGCCAGTCGCCGCCATGACAAACAGCATGTGAAGATGCCGGTAAGCCACGAGCCATGTGGCAAGGTATAGATTAATAGAAATGGATTAATTTAAGATATAAGAACAGTTAGCAAGAAGCCTGCCACGGCCATACAGTTTGTAAGCAATATAAGTCTCTGTGTTTACTTGGTTGGATCTGAGCTGCTGTGGGACTGGCGGGTGACAGAGATTTGTCCTGACTGTGGGACAGGCAGGAAAACTCTAGCTACAATATATTTTACCTATTAAATAGTATCAAGCACAACTCTTCCCAAATAGAAAGAAAATCCAACCACACAAACAAAAAAATAGGCCTTTCATTGGTGGATCCCATCAGCATCCGAATTATAGAAAAGAGAAATTCTCTTTCATATCTTTCAGAGAACAATAAAAAGCACAAGGGTATTTTCTGACTAATGCTTCAAGGTCAGCATTAATCTAAGAATTGAAGATGTCTGTTTACTCCACAGAAGATATATGTTCCCATCCTTCATGAACATAATATAAGCCACTACAGAATAGGAGATACATGAATAAAATATTATGCGTTTATCAGAAATAGATCCATTGTTATTAGATGAAGAAAAGTAATTGTATATAGAAAGGAGAATACATTTTTTTGTTTTTGTTTTTTGTTTTTTGAGACAGGATTTCTTTGTGGAGCTTTGTGCCTTTCCTGGGACTCACTCTGTAGCCCAGGCTGGCCTCAAACTCACAGAGATCCGTCTGGCTCTGCCTCCCGAGTGCTGGGATTAAAGGTGTGTGTCACCACTGCCCAGCAAAAGGAGAATCCTTTAGTAATAGTTGCTGGTACACCTGGACATTTATTTGCATTCATAAAAAATCACCAGAGATAGACTTTTCCCCACAGGAATCCACTCAAAATACATCATTGACCTAACTACTCAATCTCTGAATTGCAAATCTCTAGAAATACTGCAAGATAATAAAAGAGGAAAAATCAAGGTGACTGTGAGTTGAGAACAAATTTTAGTACTAAATACTAAAATCTTGATTCACAGAAGAAAATAACACTGCTAATATTAAAAACTGCTCTGTCATAGAGGCTTTTAAAGAACTGAAAGGATAAACATTACTTTCGACATTAATATTAATATTTCTATGACTGTGTACTCAGAAAGTATATTGTTACTGTTCTCACAGCTCTTCTAAGAAATACAAAGTATCTTTAGGAATTTCTACTTACAGCAAGCATGCACTGTCTTCCTGGTATTTTCCTGTCTGTTGACTGCCTGTTCACTCTATCACTTGTTGCCAGATTTTGATTTTGTTTTCTACACAAATCTAACCATATAATGATAGAAGTGTGTGGCAATTCTTTGTCTTACTGGTTGAAGAACATCCAGACTGTTGTTACATTGGTGGAACTCTTTACGTTACCCCCGGCTACTGTAGAAACAAACTCAGAAAACAGAAAACACCACAGGAAGTAAAAGAAGGCCAGCATTCAGGGACTCTGATGCCACTGATATGAAAAGTAATGAGACCATATGCATGTATCCAGAAAGATTCATTAATTCACATCTGAACAGAATTACAAAAGTGTAAACACGACACTTACCCCCAAACTGAAAGTGAATATATTTCTGTGAAAGTGTTTGTGTGTTTTCTCAAGCACTCTATTTGCTTTAAATTAGATGTGCAGCTTCAAGGAATTGCCTGGAAAAGAGAATGAAGCAGTTGATGTAGTCCTGATAGGAAGTTTCTCTTTTGACTGTGCTTTCACAGTTCAGGTGTGGCTTTCAGAAACAGTGAGAAGTGGGAAAACAGCTTGGGTGATGAGCAGGAAAGAACCTGGCTTCAGTAGTCAGGAGAAAGAGAAATCTCACACCACAGACCGGTGTGGCAGTCCTCTCTCTTCTAAGGCTTGCACTTGAATGACACTGATTTAAATATCAGTACTTAATTATTAATAATTTCTATGTCCAGTTTTATGCCATCAACACTTTAAGTGCATTAACATATCATTTGTGTTTAGGTGACTCTTTTGAATGTGTTTAGCAACTAATTTTCCAGATGAT
>CABHPR010153099.1:0-23683 GCA_902168415.1 Peromyscus melanophrys
CACCAAGTTACACCATTTTACCATTAGCAAAAAGCTTGAGAACAAAGTGCAACCTCCTGAGACTCATGCTACCAGATCTGCTGCTATCTGACGCCAACATTTTTTTTAAAACAGAAAAACCACATTTAGAAAGTAAATCTATTGAATAACAAGGCATCTAGCACCAATAATTTCCACAGAAGATATTAAGACAAATAATATGGAGTACATTTTCAGAAGTAGAAAGCGGTTTCATATAACATGTAACATTATATGAGGGAGGTGGATGATATTCTATACAACACTCTAATGACAATGAACCCAGAAATCAAGATCTATATGACTCTATTCACAAAAAAAATCCTTGAATATTGGCATAAAGTCAGACGGAAGAAACTAAAGACCACTGGGTGTGACTTCTTTTACAAATTACCAAGTAGACTCTTCCACACCTCCTCACTCTTCCTGCCAGTGAAGTGCCTCTCAGATGGGACACACCCTGCTTTTGAAGCTATCTGTGGTAAAAGATCTACTACTCTTCTACACTTCTTATCCTTCGTATATGTTTTGGCATAATAAATATTAATGAGAAAATGAATTGAAAAGCCTAAAGAGGTATGAAACATAACCTCCCATCCTTCACATCAGATCTCGCAGGCATGATACAAAGGCTCAGTCTCCACCATAGACCACTTCAAAGAGCACCAGAATAGCAAGCTAGGAATCTTAGAACATCTCCCATGGGAATATTGAAATTGTAGAAGTAAAATGGCGGGGTTATAGATTCCAGGAACCGAGCATGTAGCGGATGGGAGGACGACGATAGCTGCCATTGAAGCTGCCTGGTGATCAACTTTGCAAAGTCTTGAAACTGCCAGCCTCTCAATGAGAATGCTCGGCTTGAGAACTTCGAAATTATCAAATGATTAGTGAGCTGCTGTACTTTTTGCTTCAGTGTGTAATTAACCTACAGCACCTGCAGAGATTGGATATTATTGCAGCAAACAGATTAGCTCCTTAAGCATGAATAAAAAAATACCAGTTACATTCACTAAAATAATTACAAGGCTTACAATGTTGGAGGTTGCAGGATCCAAAAACGATTAGCAACCTGAAGGAGGCTCCTATTGTGCCCTGAAATGGTGTTAGCTCAACTATGGAAGACTTCTTTCTCTGTCTCTCTCTGCTTCCTTCCTTCCTTCCTTCCTTCCTTCCTTCCTTCCTTCCTTCCTTCCTTCCTTCCTTCCTTCCTTCCTTCCTCCCTCCCTCCTTCCCTCCCTCCCTCCCTTCTTCCCTTCCTTCCTTTATTTCTTTCATGTAATGTATTTGGATAAAATCTACCCCCTAGTCCGTTTCCATCAATTCCTTTCTTATTCTCCGTATCATTTTGCCTCCCAATATCCTATGCACCCCCTCACTGAGCTCACTTTGTGTTGGCTGGACATGCATAGGTGTAGTACTATCTACTGGAGTACAAATAGCCTCTCAGAAGCCACAGCCCTAAAGAAAAGAAACTTTGTCAACTGCTAGTAGTTCCTCAGATAGGGATGAAACTCCATTACCCTCTTCCCCATCCATAGTGGGAGTTTCAGATGGCTTGATCTTATGCAAGTCTTACAGGTGTGTGTGTGTGTGTGTGTGAGAGAGAGAGAGAGAGAGAGAGAGAGAGAGAGAGAGAGAGAGAGAGAGAGAGAGAGAGAGAGAGAGAAGAGAGAGAGAGAGAGAGAAGTTCTTGCTCTGCAGACTTAGCTGGCCTGGAACTCACTATATACCCCAAGCTGACCTTGAACTCATAGAGATTCACCTGCCTCTCTGTCTCTTGAGTGTTGGAACTTAAGATAAGAACCACTACGCCCAGTACACTGTTTCCCTTTAGAGGCAACTTTAGTACCAGCTGGTCAGTGAGAATTTAAGTCAACTAGTACTTTGGTCCCAAATGGACCAGAATAAAAATTCTCTGAGTCTGAGATGCAGGGTAATGCCTGCTGCCAGGGTTCAAGTCAGGGCATTATAGGGAATGACAGGCTCTGGGGAAGACAAAGTCTGTGCTTTAAAATGTCAAGTTATGTAAACACTTAATTCAAAAGGAAAATAGATGAAATGCCTCTTAGCCCAGGGGAGCTGAATCAGCCCATCCTATGAAAATGGCACCAAGTCAACACTCAGCTCATCAATGTAAAAAGTTCAGGGTCTGCTGTGGACATTTCCAACACACAGGCATCCTGCTGCCTCAAGACTTTTTCGTATCCTGTTGTCCTTATTTCCAGAACCAGAGGCTGTGGCACTTGGGACAGTCTTCCTTCACTCACTACACTAAAGACACCTTTAAAGGGTGACTCTGCAAGCTTTAGGAGCATCTGAATTAGGGGAATAATGGCATCTTCTGGGAATTTTAATTTAAGTCTGTGTGTAGCTACATATTTGATAGAAAAAGGAAAGAAAATGTGTGTGTGTGTGTGTGTGTGTATAAATAGTGAGAAGTTCCAGCAAAATTTAAAATTGGGCACTTCCTGAAATGATGGCCTTGGTTACTTTCCACAGGAATGTTCCAGCCTTGTAGATGACAAACCCACCCTTGTAGGTGTGCCAAGTGCTCGGAAGACTGCAGGCCTAGGTGGGGACCCCAGGACAAGGCAGATTGACTTTTTCTGAGAAATGAAAACACTTATATTTGGCTTTTTCTCCCACGAGAGAACTGGTCTAAAGACACCGAGATGATAGTTGATTTAATTGATGACAGTTGATAATGACAGCAATTTGCTTCTGAGGAGAAAGGGAAACAGTAATTATCCAATCATATGGCTGCTCCTACTGGGCAGCTCTTGACAGGCCTACGTTCATAGGCACCGAGATGTTCCACTTAAGTCCCTTTCTGCCCAGCCAAGATTCACAAGAGCAAGGAACTTGGAAGGAGTCCTCCAGCTCTCCTGGCTCAGTAAATGACAAGTTGGCATCAGAAAAATAATCTTTTGCAACATCCAAGTAAGGTTATGTGGATTCATGTTGTTAAGGAATTGAACTCCATGTCTAGAGGAAGCTTAATTCAGACTTTCTAAATGTAAGGAGCAATTTCAGCTATATGACAATCTTGCTTCAGCATTACAATTAAATATAAAATCATGTGCTTACTAACTCTAAAACAAATCAGTTTTAGAGGTGGAAATTCAAATGTAAGCTAGATGTAACCAGAGAACCGGATCCTGAAGTCCATAGAAAAAAATGAGAATCAACACAAAATGTCTGTGAACTGGTGAACCATTAAAAAGTGTGGCACATTCATGTAACAGAATGAGTGATGATCATGTGACTCCACAATAATCTCAAAGCTTTATGCCAAATGAAGGAACTCAGACCCAAAAGACCACACCCCCCCTGAGTCTATTTATGGAAATGTCCAGAAGGAACCATTCTACAGAAAACAGATTAGTGATTGATTGGAGCTCAGGGTGAAAATGAAGAGTGGTTGTTAATGAGAAGAGCTTTCCTGTGAGGTGACAGAAAGGCACCAGAATTAGGACATGGTAATGGCTACACAAGTCTGCAAACCTGTTTCATAGCTCGGGAATTTAATCCCAATGGAATTCAACTTTAAAAGGAAAAATCACATCAAAATTCAAGAATTGCTTCATGTTCAATACATCACTTTGTCAAAATAAAAATACATAAATATTTCTTCCCATATTGCTCCACACTTAGCAATTGCTCCAGATGCTGAATGGATACACTTACTAGCAAGTAATTAAACAAATTAAACCAATTTTAAGTTCTCTCTGTAGCTTGATATTTGCATCTCTCCAAATATCTATCTTTTCTCAAAATGTTAAGGTTACCTATAAACATTAAAACAGAATTTTAAAAGTAAGATTTCATTTCCTCCTGTCATCATTTAAACTTAAGGAATAGCAATCTAAACTAGTCCATTCATTCATTTATTCAGTATTTTTCAAGTATTTATTAAGCATCTTTCTAGACCCTGAAATGCAAGGTGTACTTCCTGGTTCCTGCACCCAAGAAGTTATGGTGTCATGAGGGGACAGAGAAATAAGAAGGAGTAAACTGAGGCGGCTGCTCTGAAGAGGCAGGTATCAGGCATCGTCACGGGAGATCATTTTTCAACCAAGCCATTTTAAGAAACGTAATTAGGAATGTGCTAGAAAATGTGTCCAGGAGGAAGGGCTGGGTGGTCGAAGGCAAAACAGGCAGATGCGAAAGAAGACGCTATTCTTGGAGAGGCTGAATAGGTTCCAAGAGTCAAGAGCAACGAACCAGTCTAGGAAGGACAGCGGTACCTGGGCTAGAAAGCTAAGGATCTCCAAAAGGGTTTTAGTGTGTGTGTGTGTGTGTGTGTGTGTGTGTGTGTGTGTGTGTGTGCGCGCGCGCCAGAGGACAATCTTTTGTGCTATTTCTCAGGCACTAACCATCTTGTTTGTTGAGACAGGGTCTACCAGTGGTTTAGAACTTGCTGATTAGGATAGTATGAGAGACCAGTGAGCCCAGGACTATACCTGTCTTCTTTCCCAGTGCTGGGATCATCCGCATGGGCGGCCATACCAGACCACATTTTATGTTTTTGCTTGTAGGTTTTGCTTTTTAGTAGGGGTCTTGGACATCAAGCTCAGGTTCTCTTTCTTGCATGGCAAGCACTTTACCAACTGAGTTATCTCCCTAGCCTGGGTCTTGGATATATATCTTCCAGTGGGGGACCCATGATGGATTCTGAGCAGGTGAGTGACACCCAGATGGATGTTCCACAAAGAACACTTGAGCATTAATGTAGAGGACAGACAGACCAGGCCATCTAAGGGGGCTGCAGGTACAGTGAGCTCTGCAGATACAGCCATCTCCAGGCACCACCTCTCAGGTATTGGGACGTCTCCAGTACCCAGGGCTGACTTTAGGTTCTAGTCTTCCCATTCTTTCCCTCACAGGTTCTTCCCTGTCCTACCCATGCCATCAAGCCTCTGAAGTTGTCCTGTACAGGAAGCCCTGCTTCTTCTAAGGCTGAGACCGACCAACAACTGGCAGACCAGCAGACCAGTCCTGTGTCCCTGTGACACTGGAGACACAGAGGCCTCAACAGCCTTAGGTTAAAGGATATCTAAGTAAAAGGCAGTGGGCTAATGCCTCTATTTCCAAGGCCATTATATCTCTCTATTGTAGAAGCATCACAGCCTTGAGTCAAATTGAAATTACCAAAGCAAACATTTACCTTGAAAGAACTAAGTAACTCTTCAGCTGTCTGGAGCGATAGAGTTTGTGACCCCAGGTTTAATGCTAGACTACTTAGGAATTGGTCTATTTTTGTATTTTTATTGCTGTGGTTTCATTGTTGATGAGTTTCATTGTTGCAGTTCTTCCTCCGAGGAGAAAATAACATGCCCACCCAAGGCTACAAGGTTGTTGGAAATGACAAGGAATAAATCTCCCTGGACAGCTTTCTCAGGGCTCAGTCCAGAGGAAGATGGCAGGTCAGGCTTAGAAACAGGATAAACACGATATACACACAAAATCAAATTATGTTTTAAGAGGGACGTTTTTCTTTTCTCTTCTGTCTTATAAGCTGTCTAAAATTTCCATTGGCTGATGACACCAAAGCTGAGAGAAAAAATAGTAACTCTATTGTAAATGACACTCACCAAACCCTGAACAAATAACCCAGCACAACACTGATACTGGGTAACAGTTTAAAGTATGGTCCTGTTTCAGTAATAAATATCCCAGTCTGCTGCTATCAGTGGCCATCCACCTGAAGGGCGAGGTGAATCAGCTACTCATTTCAAATATTCACAAAGACATTATCAACTTCCTGTCACAAAGGGAAGATGCTTTTTTATCATTCTCAGCGGCATTCCCAAGTGGCTGCACACATGGCTTCCTGGGCCATCAGCTCTGTGAGGTGAGCTCTCTTGTGGAACACATTTCTCAAGGGACTGTTACAGGAATCATGAAGCTATCACATCCTCATTATTCGATGCCATGGGGGTGGAAGTAGACCAATACCCTGGGGAGAAAAATGATTTATGGTGGCTGTTTGGGACATACACTTCGTTCTAAGAATAGATCTAGGCAAACATGATGGGCGGGTGAACTTCTATGTGGCCTCAGGGCTCTGTTTCTGACCAAATTCACTCAGGATGCATAATTCTAAGGCGAGGTGAACCACCATAGCACCAGGAAATGACTGACCAGCAATGACAGGGAAGAGCAGGCTTCTGGGAGGTCACTCCACACACGGCTGTACCCTGTGTCTTGGGTGTGGTTTGGTGTTGGGTTGTTTTCTATGTTGGCAGGATAATTTATGAACTGACTAACTGTCCCACACCTTTGCCCTCTGCCCTTTCAGGTGCCTCATATAAGAAGTTCCCAGCAAAGAGAGATTAGAAACTGTTGGCTTGGAGAATCCCAAACTCACCAGAAGAGGAGTTACACTCCAACAGGTTCACCCTTCGGACATCATCAAAGCAGGATCTTTTTCTGTGTGAAAGGGTAAGGTCTTGATACAGCAATTGAGTAAGAAACTGTGTATTTCAAATGAGAAGCATACAATCTTGTAAAGTTTCAAAAGGAAAGGTTGGCCCAGGGCTTTCCTTTTGCCCTGCTATCCTTTGGGAATATGGAACTTGGGTTCCTAAAAAACAGGCTCAGCTGCCAGTCTTTCTCTGACATTATTTTCACATGGTGTTGTGATGCTTTAAGATCCTAGTTCAGCCTGTCTGCCAATCATCTTCAGGTCTCAGTATCAATCTCCTTCTAGACTTTCTTCTCTGACACCCCGCCCCGGCCCCCGAATTTAGTGAAGTTCTTGCTTTTTTACTACTTGCTCACATAGCTTGCTGGACCTCTGATGTTGGAGCACCACCTCATTATAAAATGAGGAATGCCTCATTTTAAAATCTATACAATTGCTTGTCTTACTAGCCTACAAATGCAGAGGATGGGAAATACATGGGTCCTATTCAATACCGTGCCTCTGCTTTTGAGGACCAAGCCTGGCATACCTGCAGTGGTCCAATACAAATTTGTGAATTAATTCATTAAAATTGTTCTGGTCTTTACGAACATATGTGTTGCACATACTGTTTTAGGATCTTGGAAGAAATAATAACAGGCTATTGAAAATATCACAAGACTGTGGGGTGATGACCATAAGAATGATGTTTCCCCACACCACTGATTTTTTTTTTTGAGAAATAGACATAACAATATGTCCTGATAGAGTTGGCTTTATGGCAGAGTTTTTTTTTCTGACTTGTAAGGGACAGCATTCAAGCTAAGCCCACTGTCTGTGGTCAGAATAACAGTGTAGTCCATTCTAGCTTCATAGCATGTTCCTTGCTTCTTAAATTAAATTTAAATTTTCATTGCTTATAAACTGCAGCTTATTATCATGTGAACTCCTTAAAGATGAAGGATCAGTGCAAAGAAATAGAGATGACTGTGTATATTCACAAGGTGGAAACACCATAGAGGTGGGGTGTCAAATTATATTGGAGAAACAACAAAAACCAAATTTAAATATGTCGATATGACTATCTCAACAGACAGGGCATATCTCATCCATGTACAAATAACATATGTCAATTTTGCTTGTGTTTGCATTTTATTGAACTAAAATCAGATATCAGATGGTATTAAATCCATTGTACCTGCTTTACTCAATATTTTATGAGATTTTATTTATATTATTTTATTATTCTCTTTTTAAAACTTATAAAAACACACACGTATATTAGTGAAGAATGTTATTTTGGTACATACACACACTGTGTGTAAATCAGGTTAAATATATCTGCATCAAATGCTGTGATGGTTGATACTCACTGTCAACGATACTAGATTAAGAATCACCTAGGAGACACATATGGGTGCGTCTGTGAGACATTGTCAGAATGCTTGACTGAGGGGAGAAGGTCCACCTGAATATGGGCAGTACCATCCCATGGGCCGGAGTCACAGATAAATAAAAAGGGAAAGGGGGGACAACCAGGTGAGTGGTAGCATTCAGCTTTCTCCACCTCCTGGCTGTGAATTTAGTATTACAAGCCTCCTCAAGCTCTCACTGGATGCCTCCTTTGATGAGGGACTGCATCTCCTCAAACTGTGAGCTAAAACAAACTCGTCCTTAAGCTGTTGCATCAGGCAGTTGGTCACAAGAAGAAAAGTAACTGATGCCAACATTTTGGGTTTCCTTCCAGTGGAAACCCTCAAAATCTTTTCTGCTAGTTTTCTGAAATATGCAGCACATCGTTCTTGCTCACACTCACTCCTGGGTGATTAGCTTAGCCCCTAACTAACTACAACTTAGCATCTGTTGCTCAGTCTTCATCCCTTCCTCCTTTCTACTGGTTTATTTCAGCTATTGAGCACTGATAAAAATCTTCTTTTAAACTTCATATATTCAAAAGCTCCACGTGGCACTAAGATGTACTGTACAGAGATTCCTTGTCAGGTGAAGAAGCTTCATTCAAATTTCCATCACTTTATCCAACACCTTCTGCTCTTCTTTGTCTCTGCAGGGGCGATTCTCTCTTCTTTTGGTAAAAGAGTTTTAGGTTCCTCAGATTCTATTGGAGGAGCTATCAATTAATCAGGACAGCCCCACCTTCTTTGGCTAAAGGGTGGACTTCTGACTTAGTCCTGGTCAAAGAGAAGCTCTTCCTAGACTTTGGGAGAATGACCACCAATGGACAGGAGGCTGAGCTGATTCACTCCAGCAACAATGCCTTGGCGGGGCACTTCATCAATTTTTCTGTTGTCTATCCTTTGTGGTTGCGCTCATTCCTGTCATTCCTAACACTTAGTTCTTGATCCTTTAACATCTTTAGGTTGTTTGCACACATCTCTGCCACCAATTAAAAGCACCAACTGATAAGATTCTTGAAAAAATGGATTTCCTTTTTCTTTCTATACTGGTTTGGAATAGTGCCTAGAACATAATAAACATTGATTGATTCGGATGAATGAATGCTTGCAGGCATGAATAATCCAACTCTTTGGGAAGGGGAACATGAAAAGAAGTGTCATAAGCAATAGAAAGAGCACAGGGACAGCACCAACAGTGCTCTATTGTGATGGCAGGGAGTTAGAGCTCTTTACAGCCCTACTGCTTACTTCTCATTTTCTTATGTTATAAAAGCTCAAATAATAAGTGAACTTTACACTGCATCGGATGGAGCAGCCTCAGGCCATCTTAGTACTTGCTCCTGACATTAGGTGTGACGCTTCGGTGCTCCTCTGCATGCCAAATTGCACACACACAACCAACACGAAAGGATTCTTCCTACTCATTCGAAGCACTTGCACCTCAGTGAGGATATTTTATTTGATTTTTCCAGGTGACAGTTAGGGTTCTGCTTACTGTCCCCGACTGCCTGGCAGGGTGTCAGGTGAAAGGTTCTGAGGCTCCATCAGGAAGCACAGTGCAAAGTCACCAAATTTACAGATGACCTAGTTTTTCAGATTAACTTAAAAGCTGTTGGTTTGTTTCTATGAAAAAATTTTATGTTTATGAAAAAATTTAAGTTGGTATGCAAATAAGGTCATTGTGAGATTTCCACATATGTATATGATTGCATGTTCTCTCCCCCATAATCTCCTTTGTCTCCTATAGAATTGTCTTGAGAGATTATAAAAAATTCTTGTGTGACCACAATGACATTAATACTGTCATTGGCAGTTCATTTATAACACCAGTCAGCAGTATTCCTAAATTCCAGAAGACGTGGCACAATCGTTAATGTCTGTAAGTTAGAAAAGTATAAAATTCTTTGCCTTGGTCTATAACCACCGTGAGTCATGGTGAGCTTTTTGGAGACAGTGCCAGCTATGTTAGGTGGGGTGGCCACACGCCAGAGGACATTTATTATGGCCTGAACCCAAGGCGATTTATTTGAAAAGCTGTGCCTTAGTTACTCTCTAAAAAGAATTGGGCTTCAAACAGAACATCCTATAATCAGACAGGTTGATATTGACACATTATCTTAGAAAAACTCAATGTACATGTCTAAAAGGGAAGGAAGGATGCTTAAACCCATTTTGGTACAGCCTTGGAAGCCACTATGTCATGGTTAACTGAGTAGACGTAATAACTTAAAAATGTAATTTTAGCCCCCAGATGCAGATTATTTTCAGAATACTCATTGAAGGATGTGGATGTGTTAAACCACAGTATTTCATCTCATACTTCTCTTCCATTTTGCCGGTGTCAGAGGTCCTGCCTTCTATCATGCTGAATGTGTAGCACAGCTCTGCCAGTGCCCCGGGAGAAGATACTACTCCAAACCCCAGACCCTGAGGCAGGCAGACATCTGCAGTGTGGGAAGCTTTCATGTTCTGTGAGCTTCCAGGTACAGGGAGTGTGTCCTGTATGTCAGGCTGAGAACGAATGGACAGCTGCAGATGAAAGCGAGGCAGCAGAGGGAGAGATCTGCAGGTCGACCTCACTTCGAGGGCTAGAAATGGTGCTTCCAGAGTCACAGAAAGAGGGCAGGATTGCGGGAGACCTGTGGACATCAGCACCGAGCAATATCTCGGCATCAGAGAAGAGACTAGCATTCTCAGGAAGTTACTTGATTTAAGAGCTGTAGCCTGACTTGAGAGGCAGGAACTCAGACATTTTTTTTCAGCACAGAGGCAGAAACACAAACTGACCATAGTTCATGTGATTCTCCATTAGTCCAGAGCTGGTATAGAGCATAAGTCATCCATCCTGTAATCCCAGAAAAACTCCAGCTAACTGATCTATAGCACCATACACTCATCAGAAGTTAGGAGGATTCACTTACCCCACAGGCTATTTCTGTAAAAGTAAATACAAGGATATTTATTTCACTTAGGATGTGAGCATGGGGAATGCAAAACTTTGAATGGTCACCTACAGTGGCCTTTGCCTATAATACTGCACTTTACATGAAACAGTAAAAATATCACTATGTTTCTGTCCTGCAAATTGCAAACTATTGCTGTGGTGTGTGTGTGTGTGTGTGTGTGTGTGTGTGTGTGTGTGTGTGTGTTGTCCACATGTGAGTGCATGTATACCCGTGTGCACATCAAATGACAACCACAGGTACCATCTGTATTTGCTCTTTTGAGAGAAAGTTTCTCACTGGCCTGGACCTTCCTTAGTAGGCTAGACTGGGTAGCCATGGATCTCTAGGGATCTGCCTATCATTGCTTCCCCAGGGCTGGAAGTTAAAGCATGCTAATATGCTCAGATTTTTTTATGTGGATTTTGAAGACTGAATTCAAGTCTTTCACATACTTTTCTGACTGAGCTATCTCTATTTTCCTAGCCTCTGATGTGATTCCAGGAACAAGACCATAGCCTCACCTTAGAGATGAGGCCTCAGATAGGCAATAGTTACAAACTCACGCTCATTTCTACCCTGCATGCCTCCTGGCCTCTGCCTGGCCTACAGTGACAGCCTCAGCAGTACTGACCAGCTACACTATTCTGCAGTATCCCACCTAGTTGTCAAAAGCTGCTTTTTCAATCATGCCACTTTCTGTATCAAAAGCGTCCCATAGCCTCCCCTGGGCAGCATGGTTGCTTTTATTTAATGAACTCCAAGTTCGTAGTTCTGGTATTCAAGGCCAAGTGAGCTGTGATGTTCCTTCCTTGTCTGACCTCCCACTTTCCTATGTCACCTTGCATGGCGTTCTCACACAGAGGGTTACCATTTCTCCCTCCCGTCAGTTTATTCCATGTTGTGACCCATGCCTTCATATGTAAACTCCACCTCTGCATTCACATTAATGACTGCTCCTTAGAGAACAGGCCATGGAAAACCCCTAAGTTAATTAAAGCGAAACTGTGTTACAGTGCTCTAGAAATACAGGTAATTAAAATCTTCTTAGGCATTGATTATTATTCAGCTGAATCTTGGGCTGAGACAGGTGACACCACAGTGAGAGTTGGGGAGAATGTGAGCCTTTGGGATGTTAGTTGCATTATTGATCCAGGCTTAACAGAACAAAATGAATAAAACAGGACCCATTACACAGTGATGCATCATTCCATTAGAGATGAGGATTGGATGAGACAGGAAGCTGTTGCCTGCCAAAAGCAGCCTTCTGATCGGAAAGCAGCCTCTGTAGGCAGTGAGCTGTGTTCAATAGTTGCCAGAGCTATGCCTAACAAGGACAGCTAATTTGTTCTTATCCAGAGACCATGTAAGAATCCCCAAATTGTGGATTTCAATGGATACTTGGTCCTACAGTTTCATTAAAGTCACAAGACACACATGCTTTACCTTTAGTGTTCTTTTGTAAATAATTGAAAACACCAGAAACCATTTCACAACAGACAGAACATGGTTATAATAATCACTTTAATTATTTCTGAATGAACTCAGTGAGGTGAGATATGGAGCTGGGGGTGTATTTCAGTGGGAGAGTACTTTTCTGATATTTATAAAGTCATGGATTCAGTCTTCAATACAAATCTAGCAAACAAACACCTTTAAAAAAATCATGGGTTGGAAAATTCCACAGTGTTTTGATGGCAGAGCATGAAGCCCTCTTGAATTTTCTGATGACTCTTGGTTTACAGAGCTGGACCCTTGGGAATAAGCGTTGTTCTTTCCTGATATCAGAAGTATTTCAGTGGAAAGGTTTAAGAAATGCTGATGTAATGTGCCAAGGAATTTGGACTAAGACCCAGTGGAACTTAGTTATCACATGATGAAAGGCTCTTTCCAGATGTGAAGAGCACAGATCATGTATAGGTACAGAAAGAAAAATGTAGGCACTTGGCTTCTGTGATCTCATGCACAAATAGAAACATTGTTCATACTAGTCCTTAAAAGTTGGTCCTTTATTTTTTAAAATCAGGTTTATTCATTTTATTTTAAGTGTGGGTGTTTTGCATGCGTGTCTGTGCAGAGTTCAGAAGGCATTGGACTTCCCTGGAACTGGAGGTGCAGATGTTATGAACCACCATGTGGGTACTCGGAAGCAAACCCAGGTCCTCTGCAAGAGCAACAAGTGCTTTTAACCACTGGAATTCCAGCCTCAAGATTTGTCCTTTTAATGCTTTGCTGAGTCAACTCAGGCTTCATTATGCGCCTTGAATGTTTCTAAATAGGATCTTGTGATCTTGTTGTTACATTTGGGAAAATGTACAGCCTAAATCCCTTAAATCAAACCTGCCATGTAATAAGGCCATATAAAAATCAAGTTGGATGAGGATTACATTTCAAAACTGAGAATCTAAGACCTAAGAACTAACTACACATTTAGTCATTCAAAATAGCATAATAAGTATTTGTTAAGACTCCAAGAGCAGTAAAGAGCAAAGAAGTTTCTCAAAGCGTATCACCACAAGGTTCGTACAAGGTACTCGGCAGGATCCCAGGACAAAGGGAAGCAGAGGTTCACATCAAGATGTACAGTTTGCTGGGAGGGACACAGCGCTGAGAGAGGTGTATCAGATTTACTTGGTTGTCTGTCTCAGCTTAGCTGTGGAGCAGTCAGTCAGTCAGTCTTGTATGTCAGGATCTTTCCTAATGGTTATGTTACAAGCTCCCTGACTTTGTGAATCTTTCAGTGTTTCTCTAAAAAAAGTAAAAACAAAATAAGAATGATACCAAATAATGAACAAGGTTTTTATCATGGGAGGCTTTCTGGACAGCATCAGTGGCAAAAAGAATTGCAAACACAAGGGCCATGGTAGAATCATGACAAATTCCTGGGGAGCTCAGCAAGCAGGGATGCTAGGGTTTGGGGACAGAATGAATGATGGACAAGTCATGCTGACTGACTCTGAAGGACTCACGTGGTAAGGACATTACATAAAATGAGATGCAGCAAGTGATGAAGTGAACGAGAAAAAGAACCCAAGAAAGGAAATGGTGTCATGGAATCTAAATGGATGCTGTTGACAGATGATGGTGTGAAGTAAATACTGAGGTGTGTACATGGGATTTCACTATGTAGAGGTCAAGGGCACTGAGGATAAAACCCTATTTGAATTTAGTTCCAAAGAGACCAGAGGAGACAAAGAAGAGACAATCATCATGCACAAGTTTTCTGTAGATGAATTTCTAAACAGTCTTATTAAATAAGAAACACAGAGCCAAATACAGGGGTAATAGCCGAAGAGATCAGAAAAATAGTGAATAGCCACCGACTAACCTTAGCTTACCACCTCACTGTAGCTTCCCAAGAGAGATTCTTCCTGTCTAACCTCTGCCTTTATTGCCTTCCTGTTCTGCCTTCTCATTGGCTCCAAGCCCAGTCACATCACTTCCTCATCACTGCCTGTCTATACAGACCTCCAGGTCTCTATGGTTGGTACTGGGATTAAAGGCTCATGTAACCACGCTTGGCCGTGTCCTTGACCACACAGAGACTCTACCTGCCATGTGATTGGGATTAAGGGCGTGTGCTACCACCACCTGACTTTTGTTTATGTCTATGACCTCTGATCTCCAGGCAAAATTTATTTATTAACATACAAATAAAATATCACATTTCAGCACAAATAAAATATCACCACAATTTTCCGGTAATTCTGTATACAAAGGAGCAAAGAAACAAGAACATGGCTGGGGATGGCTTCCAATATGATTGTATACTAGCACAATTGCGTACGGACAGAAGAAAAGTTGTCACAATGTTTTCAGGGATGCGGTCTTGAAAGGGACAGTGATGGGACCTTGTGCAAGCTTGTTAGTATGGCCATGTAGGAGTCTCACAGTCTGAGCAACTTAAACAACAGAAACGCATCGTCTGACAGTTCTGGAGGCAGGATAGGAGATAAAGGAGTTAGCAGGACCATGCTCTCTCTGTGGATATTCTGGAAGGATCTGTTCTAGACTTCTTTGCTTTTTGTGGTTCCTTGATTTCTAGTATCATAGCTCCAATCTTCACAGGTGTTCTTCTTGTACACGAGTCTTTGCTTAAAATTTCCCCTTTTAATGAGGATACCAGTCATATTGGAATAATGGCTTACTCCAATATGAACCCCCTTTCCAACCTAAACTGGACTGCAACTCACAATCTTTCTTCCTTACCCTCCCGAGTTCTGGGACCATAGGTGTCACAGCCAACTACACCTGGCTGTGGTGACCTTATTTTAACTGAACTAATTGCAACAGCAAACATCACATTTCCAAATATGAGATCATGCTCTGAAGCACTTGGACTTGGGACTCGAATACATAAACTTCAATAGAGTGGAGGACACAATTCAAGCCACATAAAGATCCACTCTGAAGAGGAAGGGTAGTGAGACAAGGAGAGAGGAGCAGGGGATGAGCATGGTTTCCAATGCCAATGAGGGTTAGCTGTGGTGTGGGAATCTATGCAAAGTGTCATCTGATTGCTCCTATTTTCCCAGTGAAATAAAAGGCAGTAATGTCAGCAAAGGCAAAGACCCAGGTTAAATGCCTCTTGTCTAACGAGCCTAGGTCTCTGCAGAATACTCCTCAATCTGTACATGAATATATGAGTATATTCAATTTTGAAACAGCTCCCAACATGTATGTAATTCAGCAAAGCTGAACTGAAAATATGACCTTAGGAATTATGACCTGGAGTATGGGAGAGTTCTTAATCTCACCTAGGATGATGGTTTAATGAATGTGTAAACATTAGACAATAGAAAGAAGACGAAATGAGAGTGACATGGGAAGCAAAGAGCCCCTCAGGCATGGCAACTGATCAGTCTGTAAGGAATAGGGCTCAGTGGTGTGATGCTCAGTGGTAAGGTGCATGGCTGGGAGCTGTGAGGCCCTATATTCAATCCCCACTTTGGAAAGAAGGATAAGCAAAGACATCCCAATCTTTCCCGGATGATTTCAAAAGAGATGATACACTGCATGTAGACGTCAATAGCCTTGAACATAGGAACGCTTTTATTGTGTTCAGGAGTTTGGGTGAAAGCTCACCACCCACTAGGTTCACTTCCTTGACAATTTCAATGAACTGTTGTTTTTCAAGCTCTTGACTTTCTGATGGAGACCTTGGAAAAAGAAGTAGCAACACTTCTCTCCCAACAGGCACCTCTAAATCTGCAGATGTTTCCTGCATGTGAAGAGGAGTTTGGGGAGGGAGAGGAGATGGATGATGGGAGCAAAATCAATGCAAACACTTGGAAATGGTTATTGAAACATCTATTTTAAAGTGATTGCTGAAAAGTGACACTTTGGGGGGGGTCTCAATTCTCCTCTTCAAACAGTTTCTGTGAGTGCTTCTCTGTCTTGAGAGTGTGAAGAAGGCAACGAAGCACTTATGCCAGATAGAATGATCTCACTCCATAAATAACAATAAGACTGCAGATTGCCTTGTTTCTGCAATGGGGCCTTCCATTAATGTGGGTGGAAATGGTGGGAGCGAAGGGACGGTAATATATGGCCTGCAACCACCTAGAACTCCAGACAAGAGGAAATGGAAAACATCCATTATACTGTCAGCGAGTCCTTACCCTGGGGACTTGCACAGATTTTTTTTCTCATTGCATATTTTGTTCATTTTTTCCCCCAATATTGCTTGGAAGCAAATGGAGCAAAGGCTGCTAGTCATTGCTTCCATCAGGGAACACATAAACATAAAAGCTTTGAATTAAAAATAATACTTCTTAGCAAAGACACTTAAGTACTTTTTACTAATTTTTTTCTCCCAATGTATCTAGATATGATACCTGGCTCTGTGATTTTAAAAAGCTCTTTATCTGTTCATATCATTCTCTTCCAGTACATGTTGACGGCAGTTGTGGTCCTCATTAGTCATTTCCATAGTGGGTTTTATGCAAGCAAAAAGAATGGCCAAAAGAATAAACAGAAGTCAACCCCTGAGCAAAGTGAAACACAGCAGTTACTTCTGTTGATTTAGTAACATGTTTTATTGCTCAAACCCACACAATACACATTTTTTACTTTTGCATGGGAAAAAATCCTTAATTTTTTATTTGCTACAACTCCATCTAATCTTCTGCAGCAGCAGGAAATCAACTTTTTTGACAAGTTTTTCAACAGTGCAATCTGTCTCTCCAAAGCCTTTGTACTGTAAGCACAGGCTCACAGTCACACCCAACATTTCTAATCTATCCTTCTCTAGGAGTCAGGGCTTGTTCTTACATGTACAACAGGCATTAACTATTTCATTTATGCTGGATGGTAGGGCTACCCAAAATGTCAATTATGTATTACTAGTCATTTAAGACATGATTATTTGCACTTTCTCTATTAACAAATTGCAAAGCACTTTTGATTAATATTGAATCAGTATGTTCAGCTTATGATAATTCAATATATATGAAGTAAGCAATATCATGCTTATAAAAAGTCTGATTATTGTACCACAAGTAGTATCTACAAGCTAAGGTTGCAAAGTGGAAAAGAATAGCTTGAAAAATATAATTATATTCTTTCGCAACCTGTGTGGACCTTGATCTGTCCATGATCTTTGATGAAACTTACACCTTAAACTGTTGTTAGCCTAAGTGGTATTTAGCAACCCAAATGAAGGAAATCAGAAGGCTTGGTGAAAAAGAAACAACCTTTTTGAACTCAAAGATGTTTAATAGCTTCAGAATCCTTTTCTAGGTAGATATTATCATCACTATTTACTGAAGAGAAAATGAAGCGTAAGGAAAGGCTAATTAGCTTGACCCATAGTCTGACGAAATGTCCTTGGGATTTACAATCGCGCGTCTGGCTTTGTAACCTGTGCCCCTTTCACCACACCCCCATGTCATGTTAGCTACTTCAGCAGAGAAGGGCTATCTACACACAGGGTGAGTCCAAAATGTCACCAGAGTGACCATGGGAGGCATCTGATGCCACTTAAGCTAGTAATTAATAGCTTTTGTCTTCACTTTTGAAAATTCTGGTAAAATATATCCAATTTAAAAATCAACATTTATGTGGTTTTTAGGTATGGAGTTTGGGGGTATTAAGCACATTTACATTGCTAGGAACCCATCACCACCCTCTATTTTCAGCAATTTTCCATCTTCCCAAACTGAAATTCTACACTCCTTAAAATAACTCCCCTCTCCTGGCTTCCTCTAGGCCTCCCAGCCACGGTGGTGCTGATTGCCGCTAAGAGTGGAACTTATCTATGTGCTTGATGTATTTGTTACTGTGCCCAGGTTCTATCACTTTCTAGGCCTTCAGTATTCAGCCGTCTCGGGCACATGAGAGTGTCCTGCCATCTTAGGAGACTTACAAATCCCAATGGACCCGAACGTTGTTACACTGTGTTCATCTGCTCCTTTAATGCCGCACACTTAGGCTGCTGCTACCTTTCAGCTGTTGTAAGTATGCTATTATGGACATTGGTGCCCACCTCCTTGCTCAAGTCCCTAATTTTGGTTCTTTGGAGTATAAATTCAGAGATGGGATTGTGAGATCACACAATGATTCCATGTTTAAATCTTTGACGACCTACCATAATGTTTTTCATAGAATCTTCAGTTTCATGTTCCTAATGCACTGCATAAGAGCTCTAAGTTCTTCACTAACAGATGATATTTTCTTTTTCCCTAGGTAATAATAGTACTCATTTTTAAATTGAAATGTATCAACCAAAGTATATATTATAAGAGTTATGGGGATTTTATATTATTAATTAATTATTAATGGACGTAAGATACCCACTGTAAGAGGTATCCAGGTAAGTTTTACTTCAGATTGCAATTTACTTTCCTTAAGCTCCAGGACATTTGAGACAAAGACCTTAAAACTTGACAGAAGACTTTAGAAGCCTTAGGAAGAATCTCCACTGACTCAAAAGAGGCCCCTTTGAATTTAAGAGCATCACAAATGGACCCTTCACTACAGTCCTAGTGAATGGTAACAAGAACAACTCATGACAAAAACCATATCCATCTCAGGTTATCACACCTTCCCAGAGCCCTATGGTGTCCCCAGAACTGTTTCTCACAAGGTTCTAGACCCCTGTCGAGCTTCATTAGGGCACCCATAGTTCATAATGCCTTAGCACGTTGCTAACTGCAGCTGTGGCAATGCAGCCCATGTTAATTTGCTGCAACCGTCCTGGAAATGACTATGCTAATGAGTTTGTAGGAAATGAGTTAGCTGAGGGTTTTCTCTTATGACTTTGAATCAAGAAATTCCACAGAATCTGAAACTGCCCCTAGTGTTCCTCTAATTCATCTAACTCAAGTAAAAACAGCAATTTTGCAGCAAAATTAACTTTGCAGAATACCTCTGATTATTCAGTGAGTATTGCATTTAGCCACCCTTGGACACTTCAGCAGGAAACTACTACATTTGACTCTTTGCCATATCCTTGCTAAGGGATGTATGGGCCTGAGGTTACCTTTTCTCTTAGGGTATCTGTTAACTATTTTTCCTGTGTTTTGATTTCTAGACAGTTCCACTGTGTACCCCTGGCTGTCCTGGAACTCGATGTGTAGACCAGGCTGGCCTCGAACTCACAGAGATCTGCCTGCCTCTGTCTCTGAGTGCTAAGATTAAAGGCGTGCATCACCATGCCCAGCCCAGTTGTCTATCACACAATAATGCTGTCTAACAATCATTCGATTTCAAAAGCATGCAGCAGCTGTGTATCTAGCTCACGAGTCTACAGATATTAACCTGGCAAAAGCTTTGCTGTGCAGGGCTGTGATTCATAACTTCTCCAGCTGTCTGTTGGTTTTCAACTCACTCAGGGCAGCAATCACTCACAAGATATGGTGGACTCAGTATAGCTTTGTGCTCCAATAGCCTACTGTGGGTGTGGTTGTATGATCACAGCAATGACATAGGAAGGGCGCAGAGACAGACAGGCAAATCCATCTTCAAAACTTGGCTTGTGGCACAATGGCTAACCATACACTGGCAGAGCAACCTAAGGGGGAAACTGAGACTCGGGCAGGGGCAACAAAGTCACGTGGAAACAGAAACTGAACACGTGCAAGACTGCCAGATGAGCTGTCAAAGCTACTAGGCTGCCACACTCTGCCTCATATCATTAGGAAGTCATGGAACTCGTTCTCTTTTGTCAATCACAGGACTCATAATAAGCAGTTTACCAATCTTTTGTTATTCCAGGACCAAAAAGTCATTTGAATAGATCTTCTAAAAAAGATGCTGGGACAATGAATTGATGAAATAATGAGGATTTTTCAGGCTCTCCTGTACAACATAGGAGCAATTTGCAGCAGTATTAACATGAGTAAAACATGTAGCTTGTGATTTTCTACCTTCATACTCATTTCCACATTAAGGTGACTGCATCCACTTCATCCAGCAAATATGAGTTATGCATACCTTTGTACAAAATACTGTGGTGTATCCTCAGGAGGGTAAGTGATGCTGGGTTAAAAAGCAGTAGGCTACAGGAAAAACCCATCTCCATCCCTGTTTAGAATAGTGTAAAACGTACAAAACATCTTTCAAATAAGAATGCTGTACAAAGTTTCATTCGCTTCAGAAATTTCACAACTTCAAGAATTTACACACACAAAGAGGGTAGATTAGAATACCGCTGAAAAGCATTAACAATAATAGATGAATTTCAATTGAGAAGAGGGCATGTCCATTTGGGATATGAAAATCAAGCTTCAGTCTAGGTCAGGCATGTCCTTGTAACCACAGGGTGAAATCTAAGAGGCCATAAGACAGGCAAGTGCCTTCAAGCCTAAGGGTTGACATATATCTCAGATGTTTGAGGACAGGGGCAGTTTTAGTTATGTGAGGTTGGATGTGATAAGAGCAAGAAATGATCCACTTTAGTGGGAGCTAAGAATACGTGGGAAGAGGCTGTGAAAGATAAGCCTTCAAGGAAGATCAGGTCTACTTTGTCTATGGCCTTGATAACAAGTGAAAATATCCATATGTATTTCTATAGATACTCCTGTTTCAGAGAAAATCATCAGACCCAACTGTCCTATGAAGTGAAAAGAGATGGAAAGAGAAACCCGTAGGATTTCAAGGTCATTTAGGAGAGAAATAGTCCAGGTGTAAATTATGAAGAAGGTAGAGGCAAGAGAGTAGCTATAAAATAGAGGGGGCTGTGGACCAGAGAGGAACAGCAGTTTCTTGTTCAATGAATCTTTCCCATAGGACATGAAGTAGTAAATGAAGGTTCTCAAATTTGCTCCCAAATTTTCTTTTTTTTTTTTTTTTTTTCCGAGACAGGGTTTCTCTGTGTTGTTTTGGTGCCTGTCCTGGATCTCGCTCTGTAGACCAGGCTGGCCTCGAACTCACAGAGATTCACCTGGCTCTGCCTCCCGAGTGCTGGGATTAAAGGCATGCGCCATCACTGCCTGGCTTGCTCCCAAATTTTCTACCAGAGTGAATCTAGTCCAAATCTAGGAACAGTGGAGGAAATCTAGGAACATGCTTGTTCTATGGCAGGAATGCCACAAGCATGAGAATCTCAAATTGATTGATCACTGCAGACACAGCAGCTCACCAGAAACTGTTCACTGGGTACTTATCTTTGATCAGCTTGAACTGTCTGCCTGGGTGGTTGAACACAATCTCATCTCTTGAGAATTAATGAAGATCTCCAGATTATCAACAGAAGGGAGACAGAATCCAGACTTTGAGAGGCAAGGATTGTGGAGACCACATTGTACAATGTTCTTATGCCATGAATGATGTTCAGGAAGCTCTGGTCCACTGATGTCATTAACCAGAGAGGGGCTGAGAACAGAGCCTGGCTCTCCTCATGCTCTGAGGATGTGTCCCTGAGTGATGTTGCTTGACATGAACACTCATACTTGTTCATATGTTTAAGGTAATACATTCATCCTTTGGGTAGTCAACTAGACCATACAATATCTGGGGACCATGAATAGTAGGTAGGAAGAGGCCGGTGTGGAGTAGTCTAGTAGCTGATTGCTGAGACTGTAATTAGAAACAGGGTCCTCATATCTCTAGGACCTGCAATAACAAGACAAAGGTTTGGACTGAAATAGAAAATGTGAAATCACAGAAGGCTTGTACTACTGTGATTTATTTAAAAGTACTCTAGCTCCTGAACTTCTGTACAAAAGCTGAATGAAATTCATTTCACGTGACTGCATTACTATGAAAGAATAGATTTTTCTGAATATTGCCACTGGCAATTAGAATTTTTTTAACTTCAAAACTGAGAGAAGTTTCTGTTTATTATAGTTACATTTCCAAAATTATACACATCAGTGTGAATTAGAATCTTTTGGGTGTACTTATTTTTTCTTCTCTATGTCAGTCAGATTTCTTTGAACCAAGGAAGTTATATTTTTATTCATCTATTTTAGAGACATTATTGGTTAAATATATCTGTTAAATATAAAACAAAAATACACACTTTATTTTAAATTATAATAGAGTCATATATACTTTAGTTACTTTTTGACTTGTGATATACTAATGTTACTGAATTAACTGAATAGCACTACCACAGGTGAACTGTAAATGGCAAATACATGTGACTAATAAAGCCAATGTAGCCTCGCAAATGACTACTTGGACTGTGTTGTTAGATTTATAGAGAGTTGGGAGGAGCAAGTGGATTTTGCCTGCCTGTCATTCCTTTGCAAAGGCACCTGTGGAAAATACTGGAAATTGCCTGACAAGATTAGTCAACCCCAGAGGTTACAGGTATAGTAGAGAGAGTACCCTTAACTTGGCTGTTAGGTTAGAATGATTTCTAAAACTCATTGAAATCACAAAATCAATACAACTGACAGATGTTCACCATTCAAATTTCAGCTCCAATCATTGATATATTCTGAGTAATGAGTTCATCTTGGACAATGTACCTAGCACAGAGAAACAAGAAGCATGTTTTCTGCTCTGTGTATAATACTTGAGAGACAACTGTAAAAATATAAATACATAATATTTTGCCCAGGTTATATGGTAGAGAATAATAAAAGAAACAGGCCAACTTGTACCAAGTGGTTAGGAAAGTTCTCTTTGATGAGGTGACATGCAGAGAAAGGTGTCCCAAGTGAGGGGATGCCAGGGACAAAGGCCCTGGGAGGAAAAGAGCTTGGTCTGCTGTAAGATCCTTCACCTTGTCAAGGGACAGAGAGAATTCAGTCAACATGCCTAGGTTGTCCAGCATCTTCATCTTTCAAAAGACAGTCTGATCACTGACCAATTTCTGAGAAACAACATCAGAGCACTTGGAATGCCCAGCCTGAAAGCTGTCTTTGTCTACTGGCGTTATGGGTTGCACTAGAAAGTTTATGCCAACAATAATCTGGGGTAGAAAATGAGCACCTAAAGTCATACTGTGTGCCTTTGTAACTAATCTCCAACGAAGATGCTCTTCCCCAGTCTCCAGAGTTCCTGACTGGCAGGGTTTCATGTGTGCTTACACACATCATTCCTAGGAGACCACACTCTTAAGACTCTGCTAGGGGACGACTGGAAGCTTAGGGCTGGTTTCTCTTGGATGTGGATCTTGGTTTATGTGGTGGTATTGTGTTCCTCAAAATATTGTGTACCTTAATAAACTTATCTGGGGTCAGACACGGAACAGCCACAATTAAACAGAGGTTAGGCAGTAGTAGCACACGCCTTTAATCCTAGCATTCCAGAGACAGAAATCCCTCTAGATCTCTGTGAGTTCAAGGCCACATTAGAAACAGCCAAGCATGGTGACACAGCCTTTAATCCCAGAAAGCCAGCCTTTAATCCCAGAGAGTGGTGGTAGAAAGCAGAAAGGTATATAAGGCATGAGGACCAGAAACTAGAAGCCTTTGGCCTGGAGAAGCATGTGGCTGGTTAAGCTT
>CABHPR010153099.1:23783-40429 GCA_902168415.1 Peromyscus melanophrys
ATGGTGACACAGCCTTTAATCCCAGAAAGCCAGCCTTTAATCCCAGAGAGTGGTGGTAGAAAGCAGAAAGGTATATAAGGCATGAGGACCAGAAACTAGAAGCCTTTGGCCTGGAGAAGCATGTGGCTGGTTAAGCTTTCAGGCTTCTAGCAGCAGTTCAGCTGAGACCCATTCTGGATGAGGACTCAGAGGCCTCCAGTCAGCTGAGGATCCGGCTAGGTGAGATAGCTGTGGCTTATTCTGTCACCCCAATAACTGGGTCAGGTTTGATTTTATTAATAAGAACTTTTAAGATTCATGCTAAAGGTTTATTTTCCTTTGTTGATTGTAATCTGTGTCATTTCACCACAGTAGGTCATAACTGTGATTTTAACAAATTTTCTAATCTCTGTGAGTCCTTACAGTGAACCACTGAACTCCAGGGGTGGTCTTTGGGGCCCCCAACACAGTCACTGAGTGCAGAGGGAAGTGAAGGAGGCATTTGTAATGATGAGGAAGGTTATGGGGCTTGAGTTTTAAGTTCAACAAAACTCCACAAAAGGATTGGGGGGCTCAGGGAAGGGTGACACAGTTATAGCATCTCCCTATGGTCTCCATAGCTGCTGTGTGAGGAAGGATTAGAGAGGAGTAAGGATGCAGGCAGGGCTTTCATGCAACCATCCAAGGTGGGTCACATTAGAGACTTGGACTGGGCTGGGGTAGCTGAGATCAGTGAAATGTGAGAAAGGCATGGGCACTTGACGTTGTCTATGAAAGAGAAACTGGTAGTGCTATGTCAGGAGAGAGGGGAAGATCAATCACCAATGGTTCCCACATTACCATCTTAATAACGTCACTGCTCACTAGGTAGATGGTGATGTCCTGAAACAGAAGATCAAATGAGGAAAAGTTTGTGGGATACAGCAGAGAAGAAAGTCAGATTTATGTATTCTATGTGAGATGCTTGGAAACATCTAAATTGAACAAACTAAAAATATAAATTTTAAAGGTGAAAGATAAATATTTAAAGCCAAGATAATGGACATTAGCACTAAAGAGATTCTCTGCAGATGGAAGAGGGAAGGCTTTGACTAAATCCCTGAGGGTTCCAGTAGCCAGGATGAGGAAGAGGCAGCTTCACACACATCAGGTTCAGTGTTAGGTAATTTTTGTGAGTTGATCTGGTCATCCTTACCAAGTATACAGTGTGATTATTATTCCCACTCTTCAGAGTCAGACCAAATGACCTAGAGTGTTAAAATCCATCTCAAAGTCACTCTTGGTCTCTGTCTGTCTATTACTTATATAACATCTTTCTTTCTTTCTTTCTTTCTTTCTTTCTTTCTTTCTTTCTTTCTTTCTTTCTTTCTTTCTTTCTTTCTTTCTCTCTCTCTCTCTCTCTCTCTTTCTTTCTTTCTTTCTTTCTTTCTCTCTTTCTATAATCTATCATCCGTCTATCTACCTATTATCTATCAGTCGATCTCTCTACCTATCATCTATCTATCCATTATCTATGTATCTATTATCTATCTACCTATCATCTATCATCTCTCTCTATCTATCATCTATCATATCTGTCTATCTATCTATCTATCTATCTATCTATCTATCTATCTATCTATCTACCTATCTATCATCTCTCTCTCTCTCTCTCTCTCTCTCTCTCTCTCTCTCTCTCTCTCTGTGTTTCTCTCCCCTCCCTCTCCCTCCCCCACACACTTCTACTCCTGTGAAAAAACCAGAATACAGTCATTTGGCTCTTAAGCTTATGTTCTTTTTCAATGTCATAAGCAGAAAGGAAAACAAAACAATCAAACAACTTCCAACATAACAACAAAATAAACAAAAAAGGTATGACTGAAGAAATTTTTAGTAGTTATAATTTTCATGGCTGAGAAAAACAGTCAAGGAAATATTATTACTGAGCTGTCAAAAATTTTCTATTACTCATATGAAGGCATGTAAAACTGTTCACAGCTCAGACAACTTACCCAATAAATCATAGCAGCATAAAATTTTGCTCCCTAAACCATTCATTCAGAATCTAGTCTAAACATCAGATTTCCCCATCTATAAGATGAAGACAGTGGCAATGTACTCAAAGGCACTTTAAGAAGTGTTAAGAATATTACTCATCATTGTTTCCATAAGGTTTTTTTCAGGACAGGATGCAAAAGCATCCTTTCTTCATGAAACAAATAGAGTCTTTCCTGTATTTTTAAAGTAGGAGAGGTATAAGGATCATCCCTAAAATTATTTTTCCAGTAGACACAGATAGCAATGACTGTGCTCCCCGAGAGAAGATGAGGTTAGACCAAAGTACCCACAAGCTCTTTGCATCAATGAAATCGTTATTGTGTTTTGTTTGTAAAGAACAAAACATTGAAGGTGTTTTAAATCAGTTTTGATCAAGTAATTTTGAAAAGGAATATTATTTCACTAAATAACAACGCACACAAGCAAACAAACAAAAACAAAAACCTAAAGAAAATAAATATCCAAGCACTGTCCCATTCACAAATCTGTGGCCTATCACAGGTGAGCAAGGGACCTTAGCTCCTGTCCACAAGGAATTGGAAGCTGCTCCTGTTCTCTCCAAGTGTGCCCAGCTCCACTTTCTCACATCTACCACCTTCCTCACTCACTGTGGTAACCAGTTCATTTTCACAGTATGTCAGCTGGTGAGGAGGGGAGAGATCGACTGTGTTTAATAATTAGCTTGCTGGGATACAGCTAGTCTATTTGGGTTGAGTCTGCAGTTGCTTTTTTAGTTAAATAAAAAATAATCATCTGGCTAGAACTAAGCTTTTGGCTGGGATAAATGTAATCCTTCAATCTGGAAAAAAAAAAGCAACAACAACCCATCAATCAGAAATGGTTTAAGAAGAAGCCTGCCTGTTAGTCTTTGCAGTGGTAAACTCAATCAAAGATCAAATAAGGATCCATTTAGGACTTAGGTTAGTGAGATTTCTCCCAAATAATCTGATGATCTGCCTATATAACATTATTTATCATTTTGATTAAAAATTTGCTCCAAGAGTTTAACAAGGTTGTCCATAGATGTATTTATATTGTTACTCACATTTTTCTTTTAAAAAGTTATAATTATGTGTATGCCTGTGTGTGTGTGTGTGTGTGTGTGTGTGTGTGTGTGTGTGTGTGTGCTCAAGAGTGTAGCATCTCCTGAAGCTAGGGACATGGGCTTTTGTGAGCTACCTGATGTGGGAAGTAGGCATTCAGATCCTTGGGGGAGACCAGGGAGTACTCTTATCTCTAGAGCTGCCTCTCTAGCCCCATCAGTCAAATTTTTTCATGGTCTTAGGTGGGATAGGCAGCAGGTACTTGATGAAGTTTCCATGTTTCTTTTGCTTCCAACCTGTTCTTTGGCTACTACCCCACCTCCAGCCTCCTAGCTGCCTGAGCACAGAGTCCAGGATACATCCCTGTCTTCTATCAGCACGTGACATCCCAGTACCCTGGTGTTTGTCACCAGCTCGCCTCCAAAAACTCTGCTTCCTTATTTGGACCATTACCACCTTCACGTGACAATCTCCATGTCTCTTCTACCCCCCCCCCCCCCCAGTCAGTAAAGTAACTCCAGCAATCATATTCAAAGGCAGGTCAAGTCATGGCCAGCATGTGCCCCTTGCCAGTAACTTCCCAGGTCACATGAAGTGTCTGAACTAGTACCTATGAGATTCATGTTTCTTCCAGATTGGTGCCTCATGGTGTTCTTTCCATGGTTCCACCTTCTGTCCCTCCCCCAGTTCTTTGTACCTCAGCTTCTCTTTTTCTATGCTGTCTGTTGAATACTGAAGATGTTTGCTGGCCTTTGACGTCTATGTTATAGATCTGCTTTGCCTCCATTGCTTTCTCTGACTATCTTATTTAAAATGTTAATCCCCCATGGTTCTGTTATCATGCATGACTTCTTTCATGGCAATTATCATTGTCTAACAAACTATGATTTCAAAAGGGTTTTTTGAGACAGTCTCATATGGCCCATGCTGCCCTCAGAAATCTCTGTGTAAGCAAGAAGAAAGATCTTGATCTTCTGATCTTTCTGCCTCTATCTCCCAAGTACATGCATGTACCACCGAAGTATGGTTTTACCTTTTCATTTTGTCTATTTCTCCCCCTGGAATGTAGTGCTAGATGTATTAATCAAGGCTCTTCAGAACAAAGCCAGTAGGACAGACATAATTATAAAAGAAGATTTCGTGGAGTAGCATGGCTGATCAGAGACTGTCTGTTCAGTGGAGAGCCACAGAACCCAGTAGCTGAATAGTCTGAGAGACTGGACTCCTCAGAAGAAGAGGCAGCAGTGATGCAGCCTCTGTCCAAGACCAAACATTTGGACTCTATCTGAGGAGTCATTGGTATGTGTCTACATCGAAAGATCGAGAAGCCAGAGTCTGTTGTCTAAGGGTGACAGCAGTGGCCATAAGCGCATTTGCTAAAGGAGAACGGAGCTTGCTCATACTGGTTTCTCCTTCCTTCATTGTGTTCCAGCACATCCCCCAGCCTACTGGATAAGGCTAGCCACGTTCAGGGAAGTCTTTCCTCCACATTTCAGTTTCCTGTGCTAAGTGTAGATGAAAATTCCCTCACAGACACTCCTAGACATCAAGATTGTTCTTGATCTCTTAGATTGTTCTCCCAGTTCAATCAAGTTGACAATGAGATCAAGCATCACAGATGGTGTACTCGGTGGTTTGGTGTGTCAGCTTGACACAAGCTAGAGTCATCAGAGAGGAAGGAGCCTTGTTGAGGAAATGTCTCCATGAGATCCAGCTGTAAGGCATTTTCTCAATTAGTGATCAGTGTGGGAGGGTCCAGCCCATGGTGGGTACTGCTATCCCTGGACTGCTGGTCCTGGGTTCTATAAGAAGGTGGGCTGAGCAAGCCATGGGAAGCAAGCCAGTAAACAGCTCCCCTCCATGGCCTCTGCATCAGCTCCTGCCTCTGGGATCCCGCCTTGTTTGAGTTCCTGTCCAGACTTCCTTCAGTGATGAACAGCAATGCTGAAGTGTAAGTCGAATAAACCCTTTCCTCCCAACTTGCTTGTTGGTTATGGTGTTTTGTTGCAGCAATAGAAACCCTAACCAAGACAGATGGAGAACAATTGCAGTTTTGCAAGTTGTTGGATCCTTGGTTTCTGGAACAGTTCTAACATATAGAAGGTATGCAATTAAGATTCATCACATGAGTGAAATTGATGATAAGACGCTTTCTCCATCGCAAATAAAAAAAGGCAGTCTTTTCATTGAAATAACACATTCTGCAGAAGCGGGCCTTCAATAGCGGAACAGAGTTTGGGTGGTGCAGGTGCCATTTTATGCCATTGGACAGTCACCCGGAAGAGCTGCATGTGGAGAAGTGACAGTGTGGTGGACACTCGTCTCTGGGGGAGTTTATGGCACTTTCCTCAAGCACAGGAACAAATGCCTGCCGAGTCAACCTTAAATTCCCTCTTGCATGACACATGGGGGAATTCTTCTTTTGGGTACCACCATTTTACCCTGGGTCAGATCTTACTAAAGAGCACAGGAAGACCTCACTGGAGGAAGCTGAAGAGCAGGGGAGTCCGGACCTGGGCTGACACAGGGTGACACAGCTGGCCGCTGGACAGAGATGGGTAGCAAGTCTCAATCTTATCTACTAGGGACTTACAGCTCTGAGGACACAGGGGAGACATCATTCATGCAGTGGGGACAGGCTTTCCCTGTAATCTAAATTAGAAAAATGGAGCATTTCACATGCTAGAAGAGCCCAACTCCTGCACTCAAAGAAAATGTCATTTAAACAGGGCCCCATCTGAAGCACCAAAGAGGAGACCCTTTATTTCCAGAAAGAAAATCTTAAGGAGGTGCTGACATTGCTTAGCAAGCCCTTAAAACTGCAGTTGCTTTGTAGAAGTAACATCTCTAATTATTTAAAATCTTTGTAAAGATGAGCAAGAACAATACACATATATGAAAGTTATAAACACACACAAATATATATATACTTGGATGTACATTTTCAAGACTGACCATTTGGTGTTGGATAACCAATTGGTGTGCTCTTCCCTGGGGAAGACTATTTCTCAGTATTCTTTCATTGCCTGTACTTCTTTGTCTAGGGTTGAGGCCTAGGAGGAGAGCTTATAATTTTTTAATCACTGGAAGTCCATCTTTGTGTGTGTTCTGGCTGCTCTGTTTCACCATTGCAATTCATCTTGTGTGGAGATCTTCACTGAAGTGCAGGTAATGCCTGCCCAAGTCACTCTTCTCTCAGAATAGTGGTTACATTTTTATATCTAAGTGACACAATTATACATAAGCATAAATGTAATAATTAAGATACAGATAGAGTTACATGCAGGATGCTCTGATTTAAGTAGGATGGAGGTGAAGAAGCTAGAATCCAACTGACTGGCTTTATCCCACCTCTGCTATACTCAAGGCTACATGCAGATTAAAAAAAAAAAAAAAAACATTGGGGCTCTGTGGAACCGTGCGGAAAAATACTGGCCTGAAAATTACTTGCTTTGTATCTTTGATTTTGCTATGCAAGATGTTTCTCAAAGATGATTCCAAATCACCTCCTCACTATTCTCTGAGCCTACACTGAACTTGAGTTCCATATGAAGCCCTAGTCCACTCATCACTGTTGGTTGGAGTATTCTTTCACCTATTCTGTGATGTTTTGTTTAATGACAAACTTAGGTTGGAATCAAATGCTTACTAGTTATATGGACCTTAGGCAAGTTATGGAGCCTTACAAGTCTGTTGTGGCTCTTAGGGTCTTGAAAGCCTGGCTCTTCCATTGAATCAAATGTTCCAATGCTCTGTCTGCATTAGATCAGCCCTAGACATCGGTACCAGAATGCATAAATATAGCCAGGTACCTTAGACTATGTCCAGAGCCCCACAGATTGCCTTGGGAGTGGCAGTATTGATGGTCAAGGCAAGACTATTTAACTCATCAAATGTTTGTCATGCTGAGTGTGCTGGCACAAGACTGTAATCCAGTCTTAAGAAGGATCAGACGGGCAAGGTCTTTAGATACACAGTTAATCCGAGGACAGTTTGACCATATGAGACTGTCCCAAACAAACAAACAAGGCCTGTACATACACACAGGATTAGTTACTGGAATTCTTATCCTTCCAAGGCTTAGCCTCACTGAAACAAAAATTAGAGTCCTCAGTTCAACTTTGACGGAAGCCAGACACAAGAACAAAGCATTAGGAACACAGCAAAACAAAGTACAAAGCCAGAGGTCTTTAATGAAATGCCTTGGGACTCCAAATCTTTCCTTGGGTTTAAAATAGAGATGTTAGGAGAGGATCGCAAGAAGAGAAAGCTAAATATTTAAATAAGAAGACTTGATGCTTGACAGTGCAAGAAAGAGCCCATCTTCACAAGACGCATCATTCCACATCCGACTCAAGTAGCTGGAGTGAAAACATCCTTCTGCACACATCAAAAAACAAAAAGAACAAACAAACAAACAGGCAACACCAGAAGATCGTGCAGGTGGAAATTCCACCCTTTAAAGAACCAGGAGTCTGCTTACAAAAAGAATGAGCTGTAGAAAGGACCTGAACAAACTATATAAAATAGTAGAGCCTGGGTGCTGTAGTGTCTACAGGACAAGTTTAAATGACAAAGTCAAAGTAAGTCCCTGGAGAACTTAGTCCCAAAGACCCAAATCGAGGTTGCTTTTCTTGAGGAAAGGCATGGTGGTTGGTGGTAGAGAATGGAGAACTCCTACAAGCCAAAGGAGCTTTGAAGGCCCACGTGATGCAGCCAAGCAAAAGAAGTATGTATAAAATAAAGAGGAAACCAAGTATGTAGTAAATTATGGAGGAAAAAATAAGTGATACACTTCAAAATCATATTAGAAATCTCTAAGCTGAGAAAGCTTTATTATTGTTAGAAATACACTGAAAAGAAGATGGAAAAAAATGTCAGTAGAAACTTCAAGTCTTATCTCTACTGAATTAAAAAAAATGAATTTTCAACAAAGAACCAATTTAAAAGTAGTTGAACTCATAAAACTAGAGGCAAATTTACCCATAGCTGATGACAAGATCAGCCATGCATGCAAAAACTAAAGCCAAAATTCTTTCTGGAAAAAGTCGAATAAATCACTGATTATTATCAAAGTTAGCTAGCTCATTTCCCATGAAAGAAATGCTCAGAGCCATCATTTGAGAGCTCTGTTGGTTGAGAGAAATCTCAGTAACTGAAGAAATGCCCACACCAGATAAAACTTATGGAAGTATTTAAGTATTTTGGGAATCACATTGTGTCCTTAATGACAGAAGTGGGGTACTTGGGGAAGCTTGAGAAGACCCCACAGAAATTCTGGGTGATGATTTACAGTGAGGAAGGATATCTGGGTCTGATATAATGATGATCCTGTGTAAACCAAATGCCATTCATACAATGTCAAGGTTCAAAGACAGTCCTAATCCATTATGCTATCTCCATTCTCCAGGGGAGCTTTTTCTGGGCTCCCTGACTGTCCTGGGAGCTACCAAGGACTTTATTTTTATTCAACTCTCCATCTCAATGGGGGATGTTCCATCTTCACATCACATTCCCATGAGAAGCCAAATGTCATGGAGAGCTTGAGGGAGGCATCTCTTAAAATAATCTGCAGTGGTTTTTATGGCTGTTCTCAACAGCAAGGACAGATCTTCCTACAAAGGGTCTTCCCTGGTCTATTACATCCTTGACTTAGCAACAGGAACAGTCTTTACACCTTGTTCTGGAATGCCTCCACACAGCCTGGAAATACACAGAAGGCCCCTTGCAAGGAGGGTCCAGTCTTTATAGGCCTCGTTCTGAATGCTTAGAACTCCAGCAAGATGCTTTATCCCTGAGACTAAAATGATTTGATATGTTCATTATTAGGTTTATTGCCACAAATTGATTGCATAATAGTTTAAATGGAGGCTAGATACAATTAAAATTCTTTGAATAATGTTTTATAGTTGTAGATTACTGAAATGTGGACATCGTAGGTTAATTGTTTCCATTTGGTTATACTCACAGGTAGTATAATTCCAATATTTTTGTTGATAACAAGTCCACTAAAATCATACAGAAACAAAGCAAGTCTCTGAAAATAAGTTGAAAATTTTCTGTTTTGGTCAGTTCCTGTGGTTGAATGATTACACACAAGCTCACCTGGAACTGGAGGATAATCATCATTCTTCCGAGGTCTTTATATAACATGCATTATAAATGTGAAGAGCAGAAAGTAGTTCACAGTTTATTTGATTTTTAGACAGTCTGCAATTCTCATATAACTATTCAATAATTTTAAATACGAACTCTTTTTGGCTTCTCTCCTAAAACTTGGAATTTCTTCTTATTGACCTTTACTGTTTTTTGTTAAAGGATTACCCAAGAGCCCACTGGAAGCTAGGCAGAATTGTAATTCTTAGGATAATTCTATAGATGTAGTTTGAAAGTGAATTTCACAAGTAAATACTTTCCCTTCCTCTATTAATATATATTTTAAAGATCCCATTTCTTTCTTTTATTTATTTATTTGCTTGTTTACTCTTTTTTTGTTTTTGTTTTTTTTTCAGGACAGGGGTTCTTTGTGTAACAGCTTTAGCTGTCCTGGAACTAGCTTTGTAGATCAAGCTGGCCTCTAACTCACAGAGGTCCATGGGCCTCTGCCTCCCAAGTACTAGGATTAAAGGCATGTGCCACCACACCTGGCAAAGATCCCATTTCAATTGTGTTATTTACTATGTCCTCCATAACATGAACTGTAGAAAGAGTTTATATGTGCCCTCTTGCAATTGTAATCCTTTATGTGTAACAAGGTTTAATTTGCACAAGATAAATATATTTAACTAAATAAAAGTTGAGTCCTTTGCTGATTTCTTTTCTAGGTAGTTTAATTCTTTTCTATGATTTCTCTCTACCAGTTCTCAGACTTTTTTCTTTATTAATTGCATATTATCTTGTTACATCTTCATTCAACCAATTATAATTTTTGTATGTGTGGACAACTTATGTACTATCCATGGCTGATACAGCAGATGTTGCTGATATTTATTAAATTGAAGTAGAGATACTTTACTGTTAGGTAAGTGAATCTGACACATACTGAGTACTATATGTAGTGGGCGATAAGTTAGAACCTGGGAGTTCAATTCAAGAATGTAATCATCAAGAGAACAAGTCCTGGTCTGCAAGATGTCATGAGAGAATGGAGTTCTAACTTTGATCATCGTCAGCCAGCAGTCATAGCTGGCCTGGTCTTGCCTACACTTGGCAATTCTTTGTAATTCTTACCATTCAGACTCTCATCACTGCTAAGACTTCTCATCAAGACTGAGACTTCTCACTGCTTAGTTACTTGCTTATTGTTGGCTTTAAAAGGCACCAATTCTAGAAGTCACTCAGCTTAGCTATACTGTCCTTCCAAGCACTATTGCAGGTAACATTTCTTTCTGGTGAGTGGGTCATGGTGATAATGGTTGCCTAGGTCACTCTGCAAGGGCTTGAAGGCTGTTGTTCTGAGTATGATAGGCTCACCCCTTGGACCTGGGTGACACTGATGTCAGGGGAACAAAAACCCACCCCTAGCTAATGTCACCATTTTCTGCACACATGCTTCATAAAGAGCCATGAGAATTTATTGTACATGCTCACATAGCATGGGTTACTACAGATCTAGTTGCCTTTCTTCATACCTTAAGGCAGCCTACTTCTTTATCCTATAAATACTCCATAAACCCTCTCCTCAAGCAGGTAGATATGAGAGCTGGGTCTCCACTGCCATGCTTATCTTGCTGATGCTAAACTAGATTGGAGAGAAAGTATTAAGAAAATCTGTTACCTATACTGAAAAATATATCCATGTAGATGAGCTTCTATTTCCACAGATGAAAAACTATTATCTACCAATCCACAAGATGGTCATTTATAGCTTAATATGAAATTTCCTGTTTATACAATGTGAATGCTTTAAGTAATAATGCCTAGAAAAGATTCAAATTATGAAAGCCTAAGGTGCTTATTATAATGGTAACTTAACTGTATTGCCCATTTTTCACATACTAAAATAAGTCTGGGAAGTTTATCTAGATATTGAAAGATATTTTAAGGCACAACTGGATGAGTTAATATTGGAATGAAAGCCTTCGTTTATGTATTTCCTGGCTTTTGTAGGCTATTACTATTATTTATGATTTGAAAGTTGACAGCCAATTCAGCATTGCATAAGGATTGTATTAAGGGTTTCTGCCTTGGGGCTTTCTGAATGAATCAGACTGGCAAACCAGTTTATATTAAAACCTTCAACCCTGAAGACAGGTGGGTCTCAAAGGTGAGAATTTGCGTTGAAGACATTTCACCTTTCTTTATCATTTCAGCCTTTTCTCTTCAGCTGGAGACCATTGGGAAAATGAAGGAAGCTGTCAATTTTCCCCAAACCCAAAAAAGTTGGTCTTGAGGTTTCGGTGTCACAAACTGAAAGTGCAGGCATGAGGAAAAAAGATCATATGTACAAGAATTTAATTAAGATTCTTTGGCCTCTGAATACTTCGGTATTTTTAGTTCTTCTGCCTGATTCCAGTTCACAAGTCCCTTTTACTGACAAACCTTCCTTGACCTTCCCACCTGTCTGTGAAACTCCTGAGGGCAAGGAGGATGCCTTCCTCAGCTGGGAACCCCAGATCAAGCGTGAGCACTCAGCAATTATTAGTCATGGATGAATAATTGTTCTTAAAGTCAGAGAGAGATACACTGAGTCTGAGGTAGACATGTCTGTCCTGTCTCTTAGAATGACATGGTTAGTGAAATTTCTACCTTTCTACTTACCATCTTAATAATAATGATGACTTTGGGACTCAGAAACAGCCATATAAATGCTAGAAGAGAGCATATATTATCCTGGTTTGTTGTTCAGTTTGCTATTGACGTATATATGTATTTTCCTCATTCAGTAATCCTGTCATTCCCTGAAGCTCTTCTGTAGACATTGACTCTGTCTTTTGTCTTTTCATTTAAGGCATTCTATGGTCTTCTCCATGTTCAAGAACAATATTTTAAGTTCACTAATTAATTTTCAGAATATCCATGCACATGTTTTCATATTTCCCATTCCTTTACTTAAATGGTTAAATGATACATAAAGCAGTTGGTGATGCAAAGACTCCATACCTCAGACCAAATCTTTCTTGTTTGTAACTAACATAGACTCATTGATTTTAGTCACTGCATGGCCCTTAAAGTTGTAAGAAAATATTTTAAGTTGCTTAAACCATTAAATTGCACTTCATTCTATTGCTATTAGGTATCACAATCCAGCTATATTGACAAAGTATCATTTATCTGCATCTCTGGTTATTCTGTGTTCTTCCAGTGTTAATTGGTGTAGAAAAATTAGACATTACATTTGTTCTGAAATAGCTGCTTCTTTTTAATATTTACATTCTATACTAAAACATAAGATAATACTTATGACTGTCAAGAATGACAGACATACTGTGCTGACACACTTGGTCATGGGCATCTATGAGATTTAGGAAGTGTTTGTAGTGTATCTTCATCTGCTTTCCTTGATGATATCCACAGTGAAACAGACACAATGAAGAGACCCCTAACTTCAAATTAGAGCCCAGGCAAAGCTCTGGCGTTGCCTCCTTCTGATAGAATGACCTAATGTTACCTTCTTATTTAATGTAGAGCATAGTATTGACTTATCTGGGTCATCATGGACATAAGCACTATGGGACACTCTTCAAAGAAGATTGAGATCTGAAAAGTTCATTCTGTAACCTTGTCTTTGTATAATCTCTTCATCTCTTAAGTATCCACATTAGCACCTAGGAAGTCCTCTAGGTTAGAAAGAAAGAAACAAAAATACAGACGCCTTTCTACAAAGTGGGTCAAGTCCAAGATCTATTTTAATCTCTCTTTTCAGAAATAACGCTTTACAGTATAAGTTCAACAGCTCAACAAATACATACTGTTCATCAGACTCATTCCCTGAGCGCACAGTTTCCTACAAGTGGACAAACACACACTGCTTACTTCAGGCTTTGTGGGCTGCAGGGTCTCTGCCACATTATTCAACTCTGTTGTTACAGTGTAAAATGTTGCACAGACTATTTAATCCTGTGGGGTTGGCTTGTTCATATAAAGTTTTATTTATAAAAACTGATGACCAGTTAGATTTGACCAGTGGGACATGTTTGCTGATTTCTATTCTAGGTGATACTTATGTGAGACAAAGTTTCTGACTTTACAGAACTCATATTATTGTGAAGAAAGCAACCAATAAACAAAAATAAATAATACTCAAAGGAGTATAAGGTGCTTTTTAAGTTCCATGAACAAAAATAGGAGTAGAATAAAAGAATCCAGAGTGACAAGGGAGAGGAGGAAGGCATTTCAGACAGGGCACAAAGGATAACCTCTCTGAGAAACTATTATTTGAGAAGAAACTGAGATAAAGTGAAGAAGAAAAGTCATGCCTGTCAAATTAAAAAGATTCAGGGAAGAATCTATAGGCCTGAAAGCTATTTTACAGCATTGTATATCTGAAGCTGCTGCCACAGATTTCCCAAACATTCTGACTACCTGGGACATTGTAATACAAACATACTTGGAATAAGGGATTTTGTGGGTGGTATTAAATTAAAGACCTTGAGATGAGATCATGCGGAATGATGTGTGCATTAAATTCACTGAAAAGTTCTTATAAGAGAAACAATGGGAAACAGGAAGGGTGGAGGCAGTGTGAACACAGAGGCATAGATAGGGGTTATAACCAAGGAACTCCAAGAATTGCTGACAGCCATGATAAACTGAGAGAAGACATGGATGGATTCTCAATATCTCTAGATGGGATTGGTCCTGGGTCTGTCTTGATTTCAAACTTCTTATCTTTACAACTGTGAGAGAATGAATTTCTGTCAAAGGAAAACAATCCCTGAAGGTGGTTATTTTAAGCCACTCAGCTTGTGATGATTTCAATCCTAGGGAGTTAATACATATGCAAAAAGCCTGCTCTGTTTTAGGAACAGCAAAACACGGGCCAAGTGGGCAGATCCAAAAGAGGTAGTCAGTGTTGATATTAAAGACATTTAGCCAATATGATATGCCACCTATCAATCAGAATAGGCACTAGTCATTAAGCCTTGACATTCCATGTTTATTACATATTGGTCCTGAGAGGTCAGAGCTATCTGAAGAGATAGTCAGTGGCCAGATATCCTGAGATTTGTGGCCATAGGGGACAGTTTGATTTTGATCATAAGTGTAAATGAATGCTAAAGGAAGACAATGAGTGAGGAAAGAGGTGGTATGATACATGATTTTAAGGGCTCATACTAGCTGCATCTTGAAAAAATGACTGTAGCAGAACAGGGAGGAAGGAGGTATGGCCATTAGATAGCTCCTTCAACATTCAGGACATCAGGCATGGTGGTTGATTCAGGGCCCTTATACATGGTTCTCCAGGTTTTGTACAGCACAATTCCAGGGGAATCAACTAGGGCATTGACATCAGGGACATGTGACTTTATTACACTAACTTTATGGTCAATGGGTGTGCTTTGAAGAAACCATCCTAGCAATGTCTGTGCCTTGAGAAAGGAACATTTTTTTGATATTTATTTTATTTTATTTTTTTATAATTTGATTTAATATTACATATCAGCCACGGATTCTCCTGTCCTCCCTCCCCTTCCCCCCAGCCCACCCCCCAATTCCCATCTCCTCCAGGGCAAGGACTCCCCTGGGGATTCAGCTCAACCTGGTAGATTCAGTCCAAGCAGGTCCAGTCCCCTGCTCCCAGGCTGAGCAAGGAACATTTTTTAAAATTTGTTGGACTATCCTACTTGGGCCTTGACTAGTGGTAAGAAGCATTGAGCAAAGGTCAAATTTAAGGTAGATTATGGAGGTGGCATTGATGAGCTTATTTCTGTGGTAAATGAGGTAGAGAGTAGACTCCAAATGATGCATTACCTTTTCTGACTGGAACAACTGGTGATATTTGATAGGATGTGCCAAATAGAGTAGTGATTATTTGATGGTGGAAGTAAGGAAAGATAGATACAAGGGTTCTACTTTTTGCTGTGCTCATTGAGGTCACTGTTGAACACCCAAGTAATGAAATCAAGTATATCAAATTAGGAGTTAATTTTTTTGCATTTTTTTTTTTTTTGTTTTTTTCGAGACAGGGTTTCTCTGTGTAGCTTTGCACCTTTCCTGGAACTCACTTGGTAGCCCAGGCTGGCCTCAAACTCACAAAGATCCGCCTGGCTCTGCCTCCCGAGTGCTGGGATTAAAGGCGTGCGCCACCACCGCCCGGCATTTTTTTGCATTATTATATGCTGAAATAATGGAATAAACATCTGGCCATTGTCTAAAGTGAAGTAGATGAATGGGATGTAGATCTAGTATTCAGAGACCAAAAGTAGAAGCATTTTTCAAAGGATTCTCAAGATTGACTATGTTTATCTAGTATGACTTATGGCAGATAGGTCACATCTGGGCCTCTAGCCAAGTCACTTCTGAGCTTTTTATCAGTGGCTTGTGTGGTTCAGTGCTGCCTTCATTGACTTTGGGGGCCAGAAAGTCTCCCTAGATGTGGATGTTAATATTAAATAATCTTTTACAGTGAGGTTTTTAATGAGTTGTTTTAGTGTTGGATGTTGAGTATTTCAAATCCTTAATTCCACTTTGGCTGCTTTTGTTATCCAACACAATTTCAATATAAATGCAGCATTTTCAAGAACTCCTAAGTGGTTATTGTTTATTATTACTTTGCTCAAGTAATACAATTAGTTACTTAAACATATAATGCCTTTAATCAACTGGAGGTCAAATTGGATATCAACAGAATCGGTATTGATATAGTTATTTTCTATAGCTTATAGGAAATAAAATATGGCGTATGCCTCATATAAAAAAATCTAGGCGTGTTCATTCTTGAAGGAAAGCAAGAGGCCATGCTTTGTGCTTTCCTAATTCCTGAGACTCCCATCAATGAAATTTTCTCAATGAATGCTTCAGAGTGCAGGAAAAGGCATTTCCTGGAGCTTCTTACAGCCTTGTGACGTGGTAATTCTAGGGTTTAGAAAAAGCATGTCAATTTTGACACTCGGTGTTATCTTAAAGTTCCCAAATGTATCAGTCTGCTAAAAAGGTCTTAGCTGCCATGCAGTAGATATGAAATCATTACAGGGAGGTTAAAAGTCATTTAAAAAAAAAAAAAACTAGAGTAGATTTTTCTATCAATACTACACCATTTCTATGTCTATCTCTTTACCAGAGAGTTGGAACACTGAAAGCATGATGGATGTAGACTTTCCCTTTTAAAAAAATACCTTATAAATCTTGATAGCCTTCTTGCAAGACTCTCACATCTATGGTCACTAATCAGTGGGCAACTAAACATGTGACAAGATCTTGTGGTGTGGAGCATGCAAAATGAGGCCTCTGAGGACCCTGGTATGAATTCCTGCCTCTGACAGATACTGTACACATGCTCTTGAGCAAGTTACTTAACTTTTATGAACTTGACTTTCCTCATTGGCAAATGAAATGTTGAGAAGATTAAATGAAAGAATGGACTGAACCTCTGTGGAAGCCAGGGCTCTGTGCAGGTCATTTCTGGGTTTCTTTTGTTACAATCAA
>CABHPR010153100.1:0-17680 GCA_902168415.1 Peromyscus melanophrys
GCCCTCTGGAGAACAGCCTCACTGGGATGTGGAGGGTAGCAGGAGAATGAATTGAGGACACTCTTCTGCTGGGGTTCCTGCAGGCTGATGCAGGCCATGAAACAGGGTGGGCATCCCCTTCCTCCCTGGGTCACAAGTGTGATAGAAATGGCATCACTATCCTAGGCATGTGAGTCCTTCCATTAAATGCCGCTCTCGTTGTTCTGATTTGGGTGCCGAGGGGACCTGGAATGATACTGGGATGCTGAGTCCCTGATATGGGCACACATTTGCAATGCAGGAGATTGTTCAGGATTTGGAGGACAGGTGGACTCAAGGCACGCAAAATTATCCACTAATGTCCTCTGAAAAATTTGCTGGCTGTACCATAGTGGTGCCATGCCCTGATGGTCGAGTAAATCCTGAGGACTCCCTGCTTTCCTGCATACCATTTTGATGGGACCTTGTCTAAGTTGGATGTTTCCTGTGGTCCTATACCAGTTGCCGCGTGCCTTCCCTGGTCCACACTCCATCCTGCTCTGTACAGAGGCTGGGGTGTATGGAGGGAATAGCTGGGTCCCTGTGACCAACAGAGGTCCTGGCAGAGACGGGAGGAGAGGTGGTGTAGGTGATTCTTCCTGGCTCCTGACCCGTTAGCAATAGCTGTACACTTCACCATGCTGTCTCTTGGTTCCAGCTCAGCCAGGACCCCAGTCACTTGCTCTCGTAACCTTGTGTTCTTCCCCAACTCCTTCAGTTACAAGTTGTAATTGAAGGGACTCTAGCCAGCCCAAGCATGGTAAACATGGATCTGGCAGGCCTTGTCCCTCCCCCACTCTCTGCCTTGCTAAAAACCGTTAGATTACGTTCCTAAAGCTAGCCACCAAGGTCTACTCCCTTATTGGACCACTTCCTCCTCCTGAGACCGACTACCAAGGTCCAGCTATCAAAGTATTGAAGTCCAGCAATCAAAAGTCCCCTTTGGTTCACTTAATTAACACACCTAATTAAAATTAAACACCTCACCCTAACACAGGGTTTCCTCTTGTATCTTTACAAACTGCCATTGTCCTATGGGTCACATCTGTCTCCTCTTTATCCAGAGGCTGGGGAGGAAGTGGTGGCCAGGGTTGTCAGGCTACCTTATCTGTTCCTCAGGGAGAGTGGTCTAGACTCTGTGAGTCACATCCAAATCTGCTCAGGCCATATTGTTAAAGCCCCCTTAAGGAAAAAATCCCTCCTCCTCCTCTCTCTCTCTCCTCCAGAGGTAGTGGGCACCTCCCTCTCTCTCCCTCTCTTTCTATCTCTCTCTCTCCTTCCCTCCAATCCCTCCATTCCCTCTCCCCTCCCACCAGGTGGATAGCCCGTCTGCCACGTGAGTAACTTTCCATCGCGTCACGCTGCCTTCCGTGGCATCTGCATGGCATGCCTTACCCATCACCAGGCACCATAGTCCAAACCCACCAAGGCCTCTCGTGCACCATTTCACGACATTAACAATGGATTCCTGGCCTCCACATACAGACATGAGCACGCACACATGCAAAAGTAGATAGGATTTTGATTTTCTACTTGCTGGTTTTTAAGGGCTTTATTGGGGTACTGTTATGTAACAGACTTTTCCTGGGGAGATGCAATACACATCTATTCACCTCAGAAAGGGAGCCCGTGACAGACCAAAGTAATGATCATACCAACGTTCAATTTGGTGAGCCAATGACGGTTTTGTTTTTAAATAATTTTATTTATTTATTTCTGTGTATGTGTAATGTCTGCATATGGTGAGGACAGAGGGTGTCAGATCCCCTGGAGCTAGAGTTACAGGCAATTGTGAGCTGCCTGATATGGGTGCTAGGAATTGAACCTGGGTCCTCTGCAAGAGCAGTATGTGCTCTTAACCACTAAGCCATCTCCCCAGCCCCACTGGTTTTTTTTTGTTTTGTTTTGTTTTGTTTTGTTTTGTTTTGTTTTTTTGGTTTTTCGAGACAGGGTTTCTCTGTGTAGCTTTGCGCCTTTCCTGGAGCTCACTTGGTAGCCCAGGCTGGCCTCGAACTCACAGAAATCCGCCTGCCTCTGCCTCCCGAGTGCTGGGATTAAAGGCGTGCGCCACCAACGCCCGGCTATTGGTTTGTTTTTTAAATTGGGGTTACTAACAGGAGTATGAGTGAAGGGTTACTTACAAGAAGACGGTAAGACTCAAAAGCAGCTGCATCACCAGAAAGCGCCCCCCCCCCGCCCCCCTGCATGGGCGACAACTCAGGAAAACTGCAACCCTGGAACTGTCTAAGCAGTGGGCAGACATGCTGATCATCTCTTTTCCCCACAGTCTGCCTGATCCCAGTCTCTACCCGAAGCAGCTGTTTACTCCTTTTAATCTGGCTCAGTAGGAGCCTTCAAGAATCTCTCAAGCTGTGGCTTTCTCATTTGTTTGCCTCATGGAGCCTCTCCTTCCTTCCTGGGGCAAATGTTTCAATTTGGAGAGAATGTTGCAATCCAACAGGTGCACTTTACATATCATAAAATCCACCCGTTTTCAGTGTACAGCTGAAAAACTGTTCCTTTTAAAGAAGGGCAGACTGTTTTTAAAGCATCTGGTGGTTTACAGCAAAATGGAACAGAAGGTCCATGGGTTTGCCATGTACCCAGCAGACACGGGAACAGCCTTCCTCACTACCCGCATCACGCCACCCGTTACATTTGTTACACTCAGTGTGCCTGTGCAGACACATCTTCATCACCCAACCTCCGTGGTTTGCCTGAGGGCTTACTCTTGGAATTTGTATTAGTCAGGGCTCTCTAGAGCAGTGGTTCTCAACCTTCCTACGGCTACAAGCCTTTAGTACAATGCCTTGTGCTTTGGGGACCCCAACCATAAAATTATTTTCATTGCTACTTCATAACTGTAATTTTGCTGCTGTTATGAATCCTAATGTAAATATCTGATATGCAGGATATCTGATATGCTACCCCTGTGAAAGAGTCATTGGACCCCAAAGGGTTTGGCACCCATAGGTGGAGAAATGCTACTCTACAGGAACTGTGAGGGCCAACCTGTAAGCCCTATTTGTCTAAGGACAGATAACTTCCTGGAATGCTGGAGGCTATTGTTAATGGGCGATAACAAATCACATGTTTTTGCTCCCCTAAACAAATTTGTTTAACTCAACTGCTTGGGATGTATTTGGTCACATGTGGGCAGGAGGTACATGGTCAGGAAATACATCAGGATGTACATTTGCCCCTAATTGGATGTAGGTGGGAGGTTTTCAGGCAGGAAGTATATCAGGATATATGCTTGCCTCTGATTAGACCTGATGGGAAATGTGGTGGCCTCGTGGTTTTGTCTTTTTAAGCCTCTGCAAAATGTGACTCTTCACCATTTCCTGGGAACCCTGGAATGGTTCTGGCAAGAGCGTATCATCCTGGCCAGAATTTAATTAAAGCTTGCTTCAAATTTGACTCCAAAATTGTGGAACTGGTCTTTTGCTTGTGATTCTCAGGGTTAAGAACAGAATGGAAACAAACAATACATATATATATATATATATCTCACCTAAGGATTTATTAGCTTAACTTGAATCATTGTGGCTAAGTAGTTTAACAATGGCCATCTGCACTGGAGAGGCTGGGAATCCAGTATCTGCCCAGTCCCCAAGGCCAGATGCCTCAGCAGTCCTACTGTGGTGATTGTTAGGGTCCTGGAGAAGTCCCACAAAAGACCACCATCCATGTATGCAATCAACAAGAACATTTATTATACCAGCATGGTGGGGCCAACCATCCTACACAAAGGCAAAATGGCAATGACCCCGAGAGAAGCTTGCAGGCTCCTTTTAAGCACAGCTAAAGGCAGTTCCTAGGGCAGTTAGGTCATTCCACACATGATTGGCTTATGAAAGTGGCAATCATATTAGTACGTTCTAATTGACTAGGCCTAGCAAGGGCTGGTTAAGGATACAGTTTTTTCATTTTTGGGCAGGCCTGGACAAATCCCAGGCTTTGTCCTTGCTTGGTTATCATCTTGAGCTGCTGTGTGTGTGTGTGTGTGGGGGGGTAGCTGAAGTTTTCTCTGGTCCTGCCCAGCCTCACAGACCCCCGCAGCCACTTATAAAATACTCAGAAGCTTATATTAATTAAAACTGCACAGCCATTAGCTCAGGCTAACTACTGACTAGCTCTTACATTTAAACTCAGCCCATTTCTGTTAATCTATATGTCGCCACGTGTTCCATGGCTTTACCTGTGTGTGGTTACATGCTGCTCCCTGGACAGCGGGCTGGCATCTGCTGACTCAGCCTTCCACTTCCCAGAATTCTCCTTGTCTGTTTATCCCGCCTATACTTCCTGCCTGGCTACTGGCCAATCAGCGTTTTATTTATCAGCCAATCAGAGCAGCACATTCACAGCATACAGACCATCCCACTACTGGGGGAGGGGGGCACTCTGGCCTAGTACATGCAGTTTTCATCCCTGGTACCAGAGGCACCAGGGATAAATCTGTCCTATGTTTGTGGCTTCCTCGGAAACTGCCTGCTCAGTCTCAAGAATCAGGGACCGAGGCCTAGTTTTTAACTGAGTTATTAGGACAGACTGTCGTGATATTTGCCTGGCCCACTCAGTGATGAAGGCCTGCAGGATCCCTGGAAGGCTGAAGAGGCTGAGCTCTGATGGCACTGATGGAAAGTGGTGGCTGTTAGCATTCAGACCCTCCCCTTGGGGAATCTGCCCAGCGTTCTGAAGTCATCTTATGTAAAGTCCTCTTTAAGAGAAAACCCTCCCCCTTCTCTCTCTCTCTTCTTTCCTCTTTCTTGACACAAAGTCTCTCTCTCTCTCTCTCTCTCTCTCTCTCTCTCTCTCTCTCTCTCTGTCTCTCTCTCTCTCTCTTTCTCCCTCTCCTCCTCTTTCTCCCTTCCCCCCTCTTCTCTTCTCCCTTTAATAATAAAACTTTTTATGTGAGTGCTATTGCATGGTGTGACTTCCCTCTGTGCCTCTTGTCTCCACCCACTAAGGCCACAGCAGATTGCGTGACCACACCACAAGTACGTAGTCACCAGCGCCCGTTGATGACATAAGACGCAAGACCCCCGAGGGGTGAGGGCAGGATCCTAACAGACATGACCAGCCTGAGCTGGGCCATATGGAGAGGCAGGGAGAGGGGAGAGAGGGGAGAGAGAGGAACCAGGTGCAGCAGCCAGGAGGCCAAAGGTACAAAAGAGACAAACCAAAATGTGTGGATTATATTGAGAAGAGCCTCTGGGGGAAGGGCAGCCCAGGCCCTGGGCTGGAGAGTTCAGGGTAGAGGGTGGGGTATGCCAGCCATATCCTGTAACACATAGGCACTGAGAGATGCTGGGAGAACATGGAGGCCAGGTCCGCTTTGATGTGTTAAATAGGCACTTCAACCATTTGTTCCGGGTTTGAAACTTAACAGTTATAATCTTACATATTATATTAAGCTATTGGTACATTTTGAATTAATTTATGTGCTGTCATCTCTCTAGTTGGTGGAGTGAACCTGGGAGAGTGGAGCCTAAAAATGAAGCAGACTAAAGTCTCATGCAACGGCCAACTTTATTCAGGGCATCAGATAATTTATAGTCTGAGGGTTAGGCGAAGTCACATATGCAGAGTTCACATGAGCTGGGCTGTATCCAGCCAGGAGGACAACTTGTACTTAGAAACATCATCTGAATGGCAAAGTAAGGTGATGTGTAATCTGAAGCCAGCCCACTCCTATTTACTACCCCTGGGAGGGGTGCGAAGGCACATTCTAAGAACACCCCATGTTATGGAGGAACAGAGGTCACAAGACTTGCCTTGTTTGCTTGGCCTTCACAAGCTCTCAGAAATCTCACACAGCTTCATTCCATGTTCCGACAATGTGTAAGCTGGGAGGCTTGGCAGCTTTTTTGTTTTGTTTTGTTTTTTGTTTTTAGATTCCTTTAGAATGCCATATACAAGTAGGAATAGGCTCCTGTTTGTCTTTTCTTGCCTTGTGGCGCTGGCTAGCACTATCAATTCTGAGTTGAATAAGAGCGTGGACCACAGGCATCCTTGCCTTGTTCCTTATCTCAGAGGACAAGCATCCAGCCTTTCCCCATTTTGTGTATTAGTTGCAGTGTTTTGAAGTTGTTCTTCATCAAATTGGGTTTTCTAATTCCCATTCCCAGTTTTCTAATCATTTATTGATACTGAATTTTATCAAACACTTTTCTGCACCCATTTAAATAATTATGTGATTTTCTTCATTAACCAGTTTCTATATTGGATATTTTTCAAAATATTAAGCCAATCTTTTCTTCCTCTAATTATCTGGTCAGGGTATATAATTCTTTCTTTCTTTCTTTCTTTTTTCTTGAGGGGACTAAGGATTGAATTTATGTGGCTTATCCATGCTAAACCCATGCTCTACCACTGAGCTACCCCAGCCTCTTAAGTATTTTAATATGTTACTGGATTCTAGGTTTCAGTTCATTATGTGACATATTGGTCTGGATTTTTAAAGTGTTATCCGTGGTTATGGTACAGGATAATATTATCTGTGATCATGGTATAGGATAACACTGGCTTATGGTGAGTTTATAGTGGTCCCTCATCGATCTTTCTGCTTTATATAACACAAGGTATAGAATTAGTGCTAATACTTTAAAAGTTTGGTAGATAAACCATATGGGACTGGTGGTTTTGTTTTACAAAAAAATAGCATAAGAAGGCCTCCTTAGAAAAGGAATTCACTGCCATTCACATAGTTTTTCTTTTATAGGTAAGACATTGCTTTTCTCTGATTTCTTTAAGGTATTTTTTTTCTTTGTCTAGTTTTCAGGTATTTTGTTTTGTTGTGTTTTGCTGTAAATTTCTTTGGGCTTTATCCTATTTAGACCCCCTCATTCTTGGATCTGTTGGTTTCTACCCACATCGCAGCCATGTTTATTTGACCATTTTCCTGTCAGGGCTCCGATGTCGGCTCTGGCTGCAGTCCCATGGGTCTCTGCTCAGACCTTTCTCCAGTTTATTTTGTCTCTGTTGCCTGCTGGGCTGTGTCTTTGTTTAGTCTTCTGCTGAGCGGGAAGCCAGTCTACTGAGCTTTTAATTTTATTATTGTATTTTTAGTTCCATTTGACTCTTTCTTTAATAGTTTCTGGGCTTTGCTGAGGCTTTCTGTATTTCATCTGTTTCAAATGTGTTTGCCATCTCTCACCGAGGTGTTGTTGTTGTTGTTGTTTTTCATGGCTGCTTTGATTTTTGTTGTTGTTGTTAGATTGTCCTAACACACCTGTCTTCTCCATGTCAATCTCTGTCAATTGCTCTATCATTTAGTTTGAGATCTTCCTGGTTCTAGGTATAATAAGCATTCTTTGATTGAAGTCTGGACATTTAATGCTATGCTGTAAGGAAGTGCATTTTATTTAAACCCATTTTAGCTGGCTTCCTCGGATGCCCTTGTCACAGAAGAAGGGGGTGGCACTGCTTTCCTCCTGCCAGACAAGGGTAGAAATCCACATTCCTCACTCTGCTTCCTTGGACTCCCAGTGGGGCTTGACTGGTGGGCAGAGGGCACATTTTACATGAGCGGCAGCAGGTGGTCATTGGGCAGCTCCCTGCTTGGCTTCTGCTGGCGCCCCAAATGGGGCATATTTGGAACTCCTTGTCCCTGCCTGTTGAGGGGAAGATTCCGCCTCTGTGGCGTGGTTGGGTGGGATGATGGGCTTCTCTGTGACATTTGTCTAGGATAGGTAATGTTAAGAGTTTTCTGCTTGCCAGGCCTCTCCAGCTATAGAGAAACATTTTTCTCCCTTTTGCAGAGTGTGTTCTGATTGTCCCGCTGTTATAGAAAATGTATTAGTTACTTTTCTGTTGTTGTGTTAAAACACCATGACCAAGGCGAATTATAGAATACCTTTCATCTGAGCTTATGGTTCCAAAGGGATGAGTCCATCATGGTCGGGAGCCATGGCAGCTGCCCGGCATGGTGGCCAGAGCAGGAAGGTGGAGAGCTCACATCCTCAATGGCAGGTGCAAAGCAGAGAGAGTGAAATGGAAATAGGGTGAGAGTCTAAACACCCAAAGCCCACCCCTAGTGATGTCCCTGATAGTAAAATGGCGCTGGTTGGTGGCGCTGGTGACCGGTGGAAAAGTCACGGGCCATGGCAGAACCCAATGTTAGTTTTTAGAGCTTTATTAGGAGGGAAAGGCGGCGGGGGGGGGGGGGGGAGAAAGGGAGAAGAGCCAGGCCTGGTGGGGGAGGGAAGCAAAGGGAGGGAGTAGAGCAGAGAGCAGAGAGAGAACACAGAAAGAAAGAGTGGGGGTCTGCGCCTGGCATTTTAAGACAGGGATGGCAAGACCATGTGGCAGTACATAGTCACCAGTGCCCGCTGATGATGTAAGATGCTGTGCATGTACAGGATCCTAACAGTCCCTCCTCCATCAAGGCCCTAACTGTCAAGGTTCCCACATCTTCCCCAAATAGCACCAACAACTCGGGACTAAGTGTTCAAATACCTGTCTAGTGGAGACATTTCTCATTAAAAGCACCACATATAGGTTGCCTGTTCTCCAGCCCCTGGCGTGGAGAAATGAGACAAAAAGAAAGCCTGAGGAGGTTGCACCATGCCCATCCTAGGACTCTGAACTTCCCGGCTCTCTTTCTCTCTTCCTTTTGGAGTCTCCATATGCTTGTCTTACACATGACATCCAAGGTCATCATTGTTGTGTGTATATTTGTAGTATACTGTGTGTTTAGTGTTTTTATTTGTATGCATGTGTGTTATGTATGTGGTATATTGTGTGTGCATGTAATGTATTGAGCTAGCGTACTGTTATGTGGTATGATGTAGATATGGTGTACTGTGTGCTGTGTTGGGTGGGTATGGTGTATGCACATGAGTGTAAGTGCCTGTGCACATGGGACGTTAGAGCAGGATGCCTAGTGCCTTTGTCTGTGGTTCTCTGCTGTACTGCCTTCTGCCTTGAGACAGGTCTCGGACCAGACTGGAAGCTTGCCATTTCAGCTATGCTGACTGGCCAATGAGCTGTTGGGATCCATCTGTCTATACCCCCAACTCTGGGGTTACAGGCATGTGCAGCCATTACCAAGGTTTTTCATGAGTTCTGGGGATTTGAACTCAAGTCCTTATGATTGAAGAGCAAATGCTCTTACCCACTGAACCACCTCCCCAGCCAGGTATCATTATCTTGTGGAATAAGGAAATACATCACTCTGCTTTCCTGCAAGTGGAATCCCCTTAAGTAATCATAAAATGGCGTAACTTACATACAGTGCTGTGCACCAATCCTACCATGTATGTATACCTGAGAATCACTTCCAGAGAAAACTCCACCAGGATCCCTTGTTCCAGAAGAGATGTGTTTTCGTTTTCATTTGGAAAAAACAAAACAAAACAAAACAAAACAAAAAAAACCAACTAGCTGCCTGCAAATAGGTTGGTGAACGGCTGGGGAGGAAGTGGTGGCCAGGGTTGTCAGGCTCCCTTATCCGTTCCTCAGAGAGAGTGGCCTGGACTCTGAGTCACATCCAAAACTGCTCAGGCCATATTGGCTGCTGTGTTCTTCCTCTGTGGCCCATGTATCATCAGCTGCAGTGGACTGGTTGGGCCAGATGCAGGTTGGAAGTCCGACTCTGCCATCAGCCCCATCATTGGAAGCAGAAGCACGTTCTAAGCCTTTTGACATCCTCCTTCCTGACCTCTGGGGTCAGGAGTTCATTTCCTTACAGTGACTCTTCATTGATTTCATCAGCAAGCATGCTGTAGTAGGATTGCTGCGGCTGCTGGGTCTGTTTCACGATGCCTTGTCATGGACTAGGAGGCCAGAAGGGAGTAGAGCCGTTGCCTGCAGGTCAGAGAAACAGGAAGGAGAAACACACATGTGTGTACAAAAGAGAAGGGGAGGGAAAGAGGGAGGGAGAGAGGCACAGTGGAGGTCAGGTGGCCTTGGCTGTGAGTTATGTGGATTACCTCAGTTCCCTCATCTATAAAATGGAGCCAATATCCCCACCTTCGGAGGAGCTGGGTGGGTGTTAGAGATTCTCGTCCAAAGGATTCTGCATATTAGAAGGAGCCCCGTAAATATATAGGACAGTTATTATCTGCATAATAACTGTAGAAAATGACTTCCTTGTCTCCTTAAACCTGTCCCTATGGTCCTACTTCACTAGGGCTCAGCTTTTCCTTTGACAAAGAGGAAGGAGGGAGGTCATGAGGAGGGGTCTGAGAGTCAGGGCAAAGCTCACTGGTCTGGGAAGGTCTGGGCCCACTGAGGCCAGAAGACCACATTCGCCCAGCAGGCTATGAAGAGCAGCTTTTGTTGAGCACCTACTGTGCTCACACCTACTGTGCTCACACCTACTGTGCTCACACCTACTGTGCTCACACCTACTGTGCTCACACCTACTGTGCTCACACCTACTGTGCTCAGTTCTCTACAGTCCTGCAAGAGTGATCACACTGGCCATTTTACTCTAAGGAAACAGCTTGAGCCAGGGAAGTGGTTCCACCCATGAGCTGACAGAACCTATATCCGAACAGAGGCCAGTCTGGTGCCAATGCCTGGTGCTGCCAGAATCCCACACTGTCCTGCTGGTCCGGTTTGTGTAGGAGAGCACAGGCCAGCTGGTCAAAGGAGGTCTGGAGCACTGTGTACAGAGTGAGCACAGCCAGCTCCCAGCTCTGTTCCTGCCTGTCTGGACCTCAGACCGGCTGCATCCGGTCTCCTTTCACTCCTGAGGGGTCTCAGGGGCCTGGGGCCAGCTGGGACGTGTGGGGTTGTTGCAGTACAGGGACCAGCAGGCCATGTTTCTCAACTTCCTGGCTGCTTGGACTTTCCTGACAGAGTCATGGTGGGCAGTATGGGAGTTGGCATGGGGTTGGTACTGAGGAAGCGAGCCATCTGGAGCCAAGCTTCAACTCTAACTTGGGGGTAGAGAGACGATCTGTGAGGATGGGTTGGCTGCCAGCGGTCAGGAACCTCACCTCATCCCCACCCTCTGTGGTTGGCCAGTGTGAATATCCAAAAGGATGCTCAAGTTGTCTTCAGGCTTCACCGCTGTCACCTCCTCCTTCCTTCCCTGCTGTCTCCAACATCAATTAGTGCCCCTCCCACTCAGCCTCCGCTACCCTAGCCCACGACTGGTCTCCAGCTATGGAGATGGGTAGAGCATGTTTGAATTTTGTCTTCCCTACTTTCTTAAAACTTTGGCAAATGTTTCTTGGGTTCCCCCAAAACCTGACTGTTACAGCTGCCGAAAGTTCCGTGTGGGGCTGGGGAGATGATGGTTCAGTGGTCGAGAACAGCGCCTGCTGTTCTTCCAGAAGACAGCACTCACACCAGGCAGCTTACCTGTAACTCCAGCTCTGGGGGACACAGCACACTATTCCAGCCCCGACAGACATCCGTGAATGTGTGGCACACACTCACATAGACACACGTATGCATGTAAGTTTTTTTGTTTTAAGTCCCACATAAGAAACTGCTATGAAAGCCAGGCATGGAGGCATGTGCTTGTGTCAGTGACGGGGAGGGGAGGGATCACTTCAACTTGAGCACCTTGAGGAGCTCCTCTGCAGTCTGCCTTTTCTTGGCTCTGCCACAGTACCGGACAAATCATCTTAAGGGACAAAGGACCTGTCTTGGCTTGTGGGTGAAGGGAATACAGTCCACCCGGACAGGGAAGGCATGGCGGCTCTGTTTGGGGCACAGGAGCTAGTTGTACAGCTCGTGAGCACTCAGCAGACTAGGAAGCATCAATGCTAAGACCTGTACGGCTTTGAGGTCGACCTGACGGGGATGAAGGGAATCAAGAACCACAGACGAGGGTCCAGAAAAGCTGGGATCGGGTGGGCCACGTGCTCTGATGGAGATGCACCAGCAGCCTGGGAGCTTCAGCATGTTTTATTTATACAGCAGAATGAGGAGGCAGGTTAGCAGATATCCAAGGAGGGGTGTCGGTAGAGGAGCGGTCTCAGGCCATAGTCATCTGGAAGCTGTGGTTGATATTTTCTGCACACAGCCAACATCTTAGGGAAAGGCCTTGCCACTCCCATGGGTCTGAGGCATTGGGGCCCTTGACATGGCCATGCTCATGTCAACAATACACATCCCCTCAGAACTTCATCCACTCCCCCACACGGCAGGAACTAGGATAAAACCCATAAGCCCTCAACGTCCAGTCACCTACTTCCTCAAGCTAGGCCCCACTTCCAAAAGTTCTATAACCTTTCAAAACAGCATTATCAGCTGGGACCAAATGTCTAACACAGAAGTCAATGAGAATACTTCATATTCAAACCACAATACCTGGACTTATAAACAAGAACAACAACAAAACCCCAAAACTTCATATCCAAACCACAATACCTGGACTTATAAACAAGTACAAGAACAAAACCCCAAAAAGCAAGCAAGCTGTGAACATTAGGGAAATCACTCAACCTCTTGAAGTCTTAGTGTTCTCATCTGTGAAATGGGTTGGGGGATGAATAGCAACCTCAAAGGTTTGAGGGTTCATGAGAAGAAACTCCAGTCTCTAAGTTCCCCCACCCCTTAGACTGGCCCCTGCTTCTCCACCTTCTGGTCCCTCTCCATGCCAGTTGTTAGAGACAGGTCCAAATGCTGCTGTAAACTCTGCCCTTTGTGGTTATTTTTAGGGGACCAAGTCTGGTTCTGTGTGCCTAATATCCAGCCTCCGGACTGGGCCAGCCACTCAGAGCTCTTCGGCTTAGCTTCTCCACGTTCACACACCAGTTGTCCACTTAGCAAATTGTTTCCCTCAGTGTTAAATGTTATGAGTCTCAACTCCTGATACCCCTGAAGGCTTCTGTTTGCAGAAAGGGGCTTTTTAGCGATGAAGTTAAAAGAAGGTCATGAGGGTGGGCCCAGTGCCCTTATGACTGTTGTGTGTATTAGATGAGGGGACCAAGACATAAACACACACAGCAAGGACCATGTGAAGACCCTGGAGAAGGATGACCATCACAAGCCAAGAAAAGAATGCAGAAGAAACTAAGCATGTGTACACTTGGATCTCTTATTTAATATGGCCTGTGGTGCTGTGTTGGGGCAGCATGATCAGACAGACCTAGACAGGGACTATTGTTGGTTGTTTTTTGACTTCTTTTCTCTTTAGGGGGGCCCGCCACCCAACTCCCAAATAAATCACACGTGCAGGCTTATTCTTAATTATGAATGCCCAGCCTTAGTTTGCCTTGTTGCTTTCTAGCTTTCCTTAAATTTAAATTATCCCATCTACCTTTTGCCTCTCAGCTTTCTTATTCTCTTACTTCTGTAAATCTTACTCTGTGGCTTGCTGTGTTGCTGGGTGGCTGGCCCCTGGAGTCCTCCTCCTTCTGTGGCTCCTTCTTCCTTCTCCTCCTCTCTCTATATTCTCTCTGCCTATCCTTTCTCCTGCTTTGCTATTGGCTGTTCAGTTCTTTATTAGACCATCAGGTGTTTTAGACAGGCACAGTAACACAGCTTCACAGAGTTAAACAAATACAACATAAACAAAAGTAACACACCTTAAAATAATATTCCCTCACAGACTGTTCTAAGGCAATTACCAAGGACCTCAATTTTAAGCCATACGTTTTTGTTGTCTATAAATTCTTTGTTGTGTAAGGCATGTATTTTAAACTTAAAAATATCCCTTAGCATCTGTGTTTGTAAGATTTTTCACTGCCCATGCGAATGACTTAGAGGAGGAAGGAGTTATTTTGGTCCACAGTTTCAGAGATAGGCTGGTTCCATGTTTCTAGGTCCTCAATGAAGCAGGCCAACAGGAAGGGGCTAGAACAGGTTATAGCTCCTAAAACTGCCATCCCACTTCCTGCAACTAGGCCCCGCCTTCAGCACCTCTAACACATTCCATCAATGGCTTATACCTTTGATTATGTCAGGGCCCTTGTTTCTCAGGAAGTACCCTTGCACATACCCAGAACTGTGCGTTACAAATCTAGACATCTCTTGCCTGGCGGTGGTGGTGCATGCCTTTCATCTCAGCACTCAGGAGGCAGAGGCAGGTGAATCTCTGTGAGTTGGAGGCCAGCCTGGTCTACAGAGTGAGTTCCAAGACAGAGAAACCCTGTCTCAAAAAACAAAACAAAACAATACAACCCCAAAAAACAACCAAACAAAACAAAAAACAAATCTAGACATCTCTTGGTCCAGTCAAGCTTTGAAATCAGCCCAAGTCATCAGCACCTATAATCTTGTTTTGGCATTATTCTGGAAGTTTCTCCACTTGGAAGTATGGAGTCCCTCTTCTCTGTCTGTCCTTTTCAACACAGATCCACTGTGAGTGTTGCTCCTTCTAGGGCCTTTGCTGACCAGAGCCTAGAGTGTCATCTGGTGGTGTGTCTCGATGGAGCCTGGGCTGTTTCTGCTTCAGTAAGGAGCCTGTGGCTGGCCTTAAGGGAAGCTGCTCACATATTCACACTGCGTGATTCAGCAATAACCCTTCACTTCTTACAAGACAGGCCTCTGAGGGGTCCACTAACTAACAATAGCTCAGCCCAATTAATCACAAGTCTATGGTATCTGTTTAACCATAAATATTTATTTATGAGTAGACACTTGGGATACTCTACATGTTCCTTTTAATATAAAAAATAACTAAAATTCTGCTTTTGATTAACGTGGTAGATAGGAAATCTTAAACTGCCAGAACAAGCTGGAAATGCTGAAGGAAATGGAAGAACCACCCTTTAACGTTAGTGACTGTCCACTGGAACCCTGGCTTGAGAACTTGAGTCAATACCCTGACTGTGCATCATGAGAAGGGGATATCCAAAATGGCCACTGGCTGCAGGCATTCTGTTATAGTCAAAGAGCACAACTGTGCTCACATTCTTTCCTGCTAAAGCAGTGTGTGGACTTGAACTTGTTTGTTCTAGGTCTCTGGTTATGTGGCTCCCTGAGCTGGGCTCTCACCTTTCTCCGGTCAGCTCTGAGTTCTGGAACCAGGCTCGGTGGCTGGGGGTCTGAATGAGGGGTTTCCTGGGCTCCTCGGCACGGGCCTTGGCTGGCTTTCTCCTTTGCATGGGGCCGTTGCATTCCTGGGGCAGCGGCCTGTCAAAAGATCCAGTTACAACACATTTAGTTATAAGATGGAATTTGCTTCTATTTGCAGTTCTAGAAATCAGGCAACACTTCATTTTTATAAACGAGACTGAATTTTGTGATGAGGTAAGCAGATGAGCTTGGCTACACAGGCAGAAAAAGGCTGAAACTGAATCAAAAAGTGGGTTCGTTTTCCCCAAGTTAAGAAGCTATAAAGGCTGAAGCAGAGGAGCTTTGTCCCATGGGCTGAAACCGGCTCCTCTGGGGATCTGGCTGTTACCTCTCCTGACTTATCTGAAGATCCATGAACCCCTTAGTTCATGGGGGTGTGACCTTTGTCACTGGTGACTGCAGAGTCCCAGCAGATGGCTTCTTTAAATCTTAATGGTGTAGCCTATGCTTGGTACATAAAAACAAAGGGGAGAGCCGGGCAGGATCTAGAATGTTCTCTACAGTAGATCGGAGCCACCAGGGCTTGGGGGCTGGGTCCCCGGTTAGTAGTCAGAACACAATGAGAGATGTTAGAGAAGGTTGTGTGAGGCAAAGGTGTGATGTGGGGCCTCATCACACAACAGGGCAGCCCAGTTTGCCTTCAGGGCTGCCGCTGGGAGGCTTGCTCGGCTCCGAGAGCCTCAGTTTCCTTGTGGAAGAATGTATATCAGCCACCATGTTGTGGGGATCAACGGAGGCCCTGGCTCCATGACAGCACACTGAGAACTTTGAATTGCTAAGCAAATGATGCATCACTGTCTACTATCACTAGTGGTTATTTTTTATTTTAGAAAGTCCAGCATCATCCTGGTGGTGTAGAGAACTTGAGAAGGAATCTGGGGGCCTCAGACCTTTATTCATTGGCTGATAGAAGCCTCTGGAAACTGGCTAGCAGTGGCCGGGATGAGGCCGGGAGACAGGCATAGTGTCTTTGGCAACCCCATGAGGCCTCCACAACATTTATACTCTCCTACACTCAATCATAGCACTCAGGGTCAGGCCTCGGCACCTGTAGTGGTTGGCTTGAGTGTCAACTTTCCACGAGTTAGAACCACCCGAGCAGGAAGCCTCACCCGAAGAACTGTCCGATTGCCTTAACTGATGTAGGAAGACCCACCCCAAGTGTGGTGCCACCTTCAGGTAGCAGCAGGCATTACGAGGGCCATGGCGGACAATGACTTGCCTTTTGCATGCCTGACCTTCTTCTCTCCAAGTTGTTTTACCCTGTGACTGCTGCTGATTCCTCCACTGTTATCAGAACCAGTGGTTCTCGGCTTCCATGGTTTTCAGCACCAGGTTGGGTCCACCGAGGTACCCAACTTCAAAGACTGACCAACCACTGGGTTCTTAGCCTCTCATGCGTGAGACAATTTGTTGTTACTATTTTAAGAAACTGATTTGATATTTTTTTATTAAATATATACTTACATTTTAATGTAAATATATATAATATGTACTGATGTTCATCCTATTGGTTCTGTTACTTTGAGAACCCTCACTAACACATCATCCCCGCCGCGGATTGTTCCTCGCATTCCCCAAGTCAGTATTGTAGTTGAAACCAGAGACTTGCTTGTTACCTATGGCCTCCCGTGGATTCCTTTGTGAGGAACATGACTGAGCTGATGGCTGCCTCTCCCAAGTCCCTAGGGTTTGGGACATTTATACTGTGGCCTGGAATTGACCATTCTAGGGACCGACCTGTGTCAAGGCTGGGGATATATGTGACTGAGGGCTCCTGACAGGGACTGCCTAGGAAGTTGAAACCTACACACACACACACACACACACACACACACACACACACACATGACAGAGGACTTTCACACTATGCCAGCCTTACCTTGATTTTCTTTTTTAAAACTGAACATGGTAGCTGGTGCCAGCAGCTTCCTGAGGGGCTGAATCTCCAGCCCCCAATCTCTGGTCTCTGATCCTGGATCCTGGTCAAGCCTTCTGTGCACACAAGGAAGCCTGGCCTGACCCAGCCTGGGGGAGGACCAGGCTGGCTGAGGGCAGGGAGGGCTGCAGGGTCGGGAACAGGGGGATTACAGGTACTGTAGTCATTGGTCTAAATTTGGAGGATACCCCAGATTTCCATGGCCTTCTGTCCTAAGACAAACTGTTCCAGGGATACATGGTAAGGTAATAAAAACAGACCTTTAATTGAGAAAGCCACTCCCAAGGATGGGAGAAGGTTAATGAGCAGGCCAAAGTCCAGGCTCATGAGGCTCATAACCTTCATAGATCATTTATGTAATGCCACTTGTTTCACTGGCTGTCCAGGCTCTGCAAGACCATTTGGGGCTAGGGACATGGAGGCAGCAGTTGGAACAGTTTGTGAGGCTGGACTACCTCAGACTAGCCACTCTGAAACTGTTCGGGATATAGATTTTGAGGGATTTTGAGGGAACACCTGGAGCTGGTGCTGGAGCAGTCTGCAGTTGACTTGAAATCTGTTGGGACAGAGACTAGGGAGGGAAGCTAAAGTTAAGGAGTTTAAGGGAAAATTTTTATCCAGGGTGTACATTTGAAACTTTTAGGCCCATGGTCCTGGTATGGTAGTTGTGGAAGAGAAGTCCCAAGACCATGGAGAGAGAAAGAGAGAGAGAGAGAGAGAGAGAGAGAGGAGAGAGAG
>CABHPR010153101.1:545-13118 GCA_902168415.1 Peromyscus melanophrys
TATTGTACACTTTACTCTACATCATGATATTGTACACTTTACTTTACTGGTGTAATATTGTACACTTTACTTTACATCATAATATTGTACACTTTACTGGTGGTGCTAGTGTAGACAGACCTACTGTGTTGCTGGTTGTACAGAAGTATAGCATAAGCCGGGCATGGGATTCGTAACTATAATCCCAGCACCGTTAGGCAAGAGGCAAGATTGCTACAAGTTCGAGGCCAGCCTGGCTTAGTGAGTTTTGGGGCATAGTGACACTCAAACATTAAAATCAAGTAGAATGTCAAAATATAACATGTGTAATTATGGGTAATACCTAATACTTCATACCATGTGCTTACTGCATCTCTTGATTATATTATGAAGCTGTGTACTATGGACCTCACATGGTGAGATCATCTAACAATACCTATCTCAGAATGCAGCCACACTGTCAAATGATCCAAGGGCTAGGTATTAAAAATCTATCAAGAACCTAAGCAGCTTCCTCTTGTCTTTTTCACCTGAGTTTTTATAGTGTTTATGCCTTTGCCTTATTAAGCTATTCAGGAGCTTGAGTTTTTCCTCCTTGTACATAACTGCCCAAGTCTGGTTCTGTGTTAGTACGTGGGCTAGTTAAAGACCTTAACCTGTTGGTTTAAAACAGATCCATTGTGTACTTCACACACACATACACACAGGTCCTTTAGGTGAAGTCCAAGGGGATGATCATGGTCAAAGAGCTCAGAAGGTTGGAGCCGTTAGCAGTCCCTGCTGCACAGCCCCGGGGATTGACCTCACCAGGGCAGTGAGGGACTGAGGAATGACAGGCACATGTGGAGAAAAGCGGGCGGGGATCTGGTGGGCCAGAGTCTCAGATGGAGGAGCTGCAGCACTCTGGAAGCTCAGCGTGCTTATTATAGACAGTTGAAAGGCTAGAGAGACGGTTCGCATACAGATGAATAAAGAGACAGGCTGATAAAATTGTAAGGGCGCAGTCTTCAGGCCATAAACATCTTTGGGAAGAGAATGGGGGAGGAGCTCTGGTGGACACAGCTATTTCTGTACACGGTGTCAGCATTTGTACTCTGTACCCAAGGAAGGCTTTGCCATCCCTCCGAGCCTCACCTGGGGAAGGCTTTGCCAGTTCCATGGAACTGAGGCATTGTGCTTCTTGTTATGTCAGTGCCCAGACTACACTTTCATTCACTCAGGATTGCTCCCAAAAGCTCCTGGACTCACCATCCAGATGGATCTTGTGTCATTGAAGTACACCCACAGATCGTATTTATCATAAACCTGTTTAGCTCCTACTCATGTCCCACCTTTTGTGACCTAGTGTTGGAGTAATGGCTCCATTATTGGTTCTTTTCTGAAGTTTACTTGGGGTTTTGGTGAACATGTTTCTTTCTCTGGAAATAGGCCCTTTGTTCTGTGATCCTGATCAGACCCTGGAAGTTTGATGGATGTATTTCTTTTCTTTCTTGGGTAGTCTTCAGATGTTTCCTGCATTGTATGGTCATTGAATAGTGTCCAGTTTTAGGTGATGGTTGTGTATGTGTAGATCAAGCTCTGTGCTATATATAATCACTGTGGTTTCCAGGGTGTCTGGTTTCAAGCCCGGGAAAATGCTGTTTATCAGACTTTCTAGCAGCTAACTCTTAGTTGCTTTTTCTTACATAGTTCTGATGAAACCTAGTTCTTACTAGTCATTGTTTGTGGTATTTAATTTGAAGCTTGTTTATTAGTTTTGTTTATTGAGGTAGGATCTGTGTAGTTCATGCTATCCTTGACCTCATTATATAGCCTAGGCTGGGCTCAAACTCAATGGCATTTCTGCTCAGCTCCTAAAAGCTGGAATTACAGGCACTGATCTATCACACCAGGCGGGAAACATTGTTTCTTGAAAGTCCATTTCAGTTTTGGGTAATGTGGAAAGGACATTTTCTCTTGTGTGTTGGCTCATGGACTCATTTTTCTTTCTATTACTATAGGGACAAGCTGTGGGGTGTTTGCGTCTCCATCCTGGCCCTCCTGCCTCGAGTCCTCAGGTTGATGCTGCAGAGTCTGCGGGTGAACAGAGCTTCTCCTGAGGAGCTGCCTGTTGTGGGCCAGCTGCTCCGCCTGCTACTTCAGCATGTTCCCCTTAGGACGCACATGCTGACCAATGCCATCCTAGTGCAGCAGATCATCAAGAATATCACGGTAGGCAGCACAGAGCCTAGTGCTTCGTCCTTTGTAGGGGAGTGGGAGCAAGGGTGCTGTTCAGAGTGAGGTTCCTGTGTCCCAGCTGACTCTTGGGGCTCACCAGCACCTTCCTGTCTGATTCAGAACCAGAGGCACGAGAAGTTCAGGTGGAGAGTTAGGCACTAGAAGCATAGCTACCAGGATTGTGAGACACTTTAATGAGTAACTTTGATGGCAGATCATCTTCTCAATTTCTCTGTAGTCAGGCTTCTTTTTCTGTCTGTTAAGGTAGGAGTAATGTAGAGGTTTTGGTGACTGTTAAGTGAGAATATTCAAGTAATCTGTTTAGTGTACCTGACATTTACTAAGTGCTACCCAAATGTTTGGTATCATTAAGGAAAAAAGTGTTTTTTAAGCTCAGGGACAGTTTCATTCAAGTTTGAGAACAACTGTTCAGGCAAGCTGTAAATCCTGGCAGCTCTGTGGAAGAAGGGAAGAAAGTCATGCCCTTTAGTTAAGGGTCCGAGAAAGTTGGCAGATTCAGCCTTGAAGCACACATGGCAGAAGGGGGACAGGCTGTCGTAAAGTGTCAGAATGGGTGAGAAGGCGCAGCGTGTCGTCGGGGCATACCCAGGCTTTGGCCAGCCAGGACCAGAGAGAAAGGACGGTGAGAGAGGAAGAGGAGAAAGTTGAAGGCCTCACTGCTGCCTCTGCACCTGGCTGTCGGGAGGGTAGTTGTGTTCTCTAGGGCTCCCTTAGTATTTTGGCTGAGGGAGTGAAAGAGATGCTGTGTACAGGGACTTAGGGTTTATTCATTGAAGGGTAGCTGTACTGCAGTGTCATTGCGCTTTTATAAGCATGTTAGTAGGTACTTGCTTTGACTTTCTAAGTCTTTGTAGAAGCAGTGGACAGTGTGGCAGTGGGATAATTGAGAACAGTAGAAGGGAAGAAAAGTCAATTACTTGGATTAGATGATCAGCCTACCTCCATGAAAGAGAAAGAAAAAGATTGTTAGTTGGCCCTTAGGACTAATCTATTGACATCAGTGAAAAAATCATGACAACTGAGGCCAAGGGAAGGGTTAGGGCAGGGATGGCTGGCCATAAACATTTGTGTTAGTCTCCAGCATGTCCAGGAGGGGACGGATTTAGTAAGAACTCATTACATTTAAGGGCACATACTGGTTTTCTTGTTACACTGACCAAATAACAGATCCAATTTAAAACAAAAGACTTTATTGACAGTTTAAGAGGGTGTGGTCTATTATCATGGAGTAAACACTGTGGCTGGGGTGTGTCTTTGGTAGTGGAAGTTTGCTGGGAGGGTTTATGTGGGAGCTCACAAAGGTTTCCTAGTGAGATCCGAGCTTGCTTTACACAGCAGGGCTGCATTAGGGGATGGCTTGATCAAGTGCGAGGTTGCCAGGTGTTTGGGATGGTCTACACTTGGCTGTGCTGGGGGGAGGTCTTTTGCTCCACCCCTTGGCATTCCTTTAAGAGCCCTTTACCAGAGACAGAAGAGGCTGGTGGGTTTTGACCTAGGCCCTCCCGAGGCTATCCTGTGTTTCTGTCTGTCTCTCTATTTCTATATAAATATTTTTCACATCTCCCTGCTCAAGAGTACCCTGGGGGAAAAAGTGGGGGCTGGCCCCCCACAGGTTTACATCTCAGTAGGTCAGGAAGTAGAGAGCTTGGGACAGAAGTAGGCTCAGAGTACAAGTTCTTAGCTTCCAAAAGAGCAACGCTAGGTGGGGACCAATTACTCAAACACCTGAGTCTGTGTGGCCATTTCATAATTTCAATCTATCTGGGACATAAAGAGGAATTTTCACCAGCTGCAGCAACACCCAGTAGTTGATTGTTTTGTATTTAAAGAAGACTTCCTCTGGTTTATAGACGGGAGGATGCTTTTACATATGCCATGAAAAATGTGTTCAGGTAGTACAGTTCTCAGTTTAAATAACCTTTTGTTTTTCTTTGCAGACTTTGAAGAGTGGCAGTGTTCAGGAGCAGTGGCTTACAGACTTACATTACTGCTTCAGTGTGTATATCAGTGGCCATCCCCAGGGGCCAAGTATATTGAATGCATTGTATTGAAGAAGCACCATGGTACCTCCTGTTTGAAATTGTTCATGCACATCCATTTTATTTTGAAGAAAGACTGATGTAATAGATGTTTGTCATTAAAGCTAAACTTTTAAAGAAGTTGTTCATGAGCTACCTTTGTACTGAAGTGGGAACAGAAGGCCAAGAATTCTTAGTGTTCTCACATTGTTTGTCTGGAGAAGCACGTTTGAATTTCCTAAGAGCTAAATGTTTACAGTACATAGAATGATCTATGGTGCCTTCATTCACTTACTGACAAGTTAGCTGAATCTTTGTGATCCCATCTAGGTAAACCTGTTTTCATAATTTTGAATATAATTTGCTAAACCAAAAGTCAGGGTAATTAAATGAGGTAAACCTTGCTTCCTGTCCTTTAGTGTTAGCACAGGAGTGGCCTGATGTCATCTGTGCCTCTGTAAAAGCCCATAACCACTTAGACTCCATTTAAGTATTCTTAGAGAGCTAGAATGCGGGTTACTTTCCCAAAAGAAGTTGCAGTTGGGGAAGACTGCTTACTTCAGCAGCTTGGTCAGAAGATGCAAAGCGGAAGGGAAGAGTACTTTAGCTCACACTGCTGTGAACCCTGTCTTGCTGGTTTCTTGATGCTGTGATGTTCTTGGTGCCACTCAGCAGTGAAGCCCCAGTCAGAGAGAGTGAGCACCTGGCTGCAGCTTGTATCCTTCCAGGGCCAATTTGGAAACTGAAAACTAAGGAATCCACAGAGAGTGTACTTCCAGTCTTCTGGGCAGTTTCTAAATGCAAACACTAGGCCATGATTTTGATGTACGATTTAAAATGTATTGTGATGTTTGTCACCTGTTCCAGGAAGTAAGGAGCTGAAGGTAGCTGCGGCGGCGGCGGCGGCGGCACAGGTTTCCATCTCACTTGAGGTTCTCTGGAGTGAAAAAACGAGGCCCATGCCAGTTAGCTGTCAGAAATCCCAATCAGCAGCTCCTTACTACAGGAGTTGTTAGTCTCACTGATTATCATCAGTTCTTTCTTCCAGCCGCACTGACTGAAGGGAGGCACGAGCTAGGCAGTCCTTTCCGTGTAGGCCAGGAGGAAACACTTGACTTGCTACCTCATATTCCAGTTGATAAGGCTTTAGGTCCGGACAGTGAAGCTTTCTCATGAGAAGAGACAGTTGATAGCAGAACTCCACACTGGGTCTGCTTTTCCCCCAGGGTCAAAGCTTTGGCTTGCTTTTTGATTGACTGGCTGGTTGCAGGTTGTAAGAAAACTTCTTTGATCTTCCACTGTTGTCAAGATGTATAGACTGCAAACTGTTTACTGTTAAAAGCAAAGGGATATTTATATAATTAGTCTTAATAAAGAGAGGAGTTCTTTGTGCTAAGAAAAAGGATTTGGGATGGGGCTGTCCCTGGTGCCCAGGAAGTAGCGATGAGTCTAGATGCAGATGACAAGTTCTTCCTCACCTCACTGTTATCTCTTTAAAGCAGGAACTGGACTGGGTCGTAAGGAAGCTAGATCTTGAGTGGGTGGGACATGCTAATACCCCAGTCCTCTGCATGCCTTTCACATGGCTCTCATTTATACGTGTTTGAATTATTCTTGTGCCACATACTTTGTAAGTCTACCAGAAAAAAATAAGGTTTGTTTGTTGGAAGAGTTTGAAGGGATGACAGATAGGAATCTTAGACACTTTTTTTTTTTCTTTTGAGGCCCTCAGTATATAGCCTAGGCTAGCTTTGAACTCATAACCCTCCTGCCTCAATCTCCTAATAGTTGGGATTACAGGCACTATGCCTGGCTGTCAAAATCGACCCTAGACCTTGGAATAACATTATTAGTATGCAACAGAAAACATTAGTTTTATACACTGTAACAAATGACAGACCACAAAAATAGCAGTAAGGAAAACCTTGCTGAAGCCGTATTTTACTCATAACTTCATGTGGAAGATAAAAATAATGTGGGCAGTTTGGGAAAAGGAACATAGGTCAATTTCCCCGATTTTAAATGACTGCTTTTGGAATATGGGCACTGTTCTCTTCAAGTAAGTTGCCATCTGCATTCCCCTCCAAAGGTGGAGGAATAGATTGGTTTCCTATAGAGGTGCCATTACCAGTAACCACATGAGCCATGGTCATTTCTCTTGCTATTTTAAAGAGATGGGCACAGGTGGCTATGTATCAGTACAGAGCGAGGCTGCAATCCTGTGAGTGATGTGTAGGTGAGGAAGACTGCCGAAAGCAGAGATGGCTTATTTGGGTTTTGTGCATACACAGCACTAGTCCAAGGAGGCTGCATCTTGAGATTTCCATCACTTTCTGCCTTTCTATGTGTAAAGCCTTAGGAAGGCATGTCCCTAAATTGGAACAGCAACATGTAAACTGCAAAGCAATTTGTAAAAAAAAAAAAAAAAAAAATTGAATAGCCCACTGAGCAAAATCAGAAAGCCCTTAGCCCCACTGAATTCTTAAAGCAAAAAGCAAACTAACAATTCAGTGAAGTTAATGCTTTTCTTTATGGTTCAACCATCTGACTCCATGTTTGAGGGCCTTCTATGTAAGTTCAACTCATTGAAATGACTTATGGACATGTTTTCTGTTAAACATGTATGGACCAGTTAAACTTTAGCACCTATCTGACTGGCTTTATTGCGTGCTTTGTTCTTAATGTGAGTGTGGTTGGCCTAACAACCTGTGTTGCCCCAGAATGGGGCTGGAAAAAGATTGTGTTTTGTTTGATTTCAAACAAGGCAGAAATTTGGAAGACAAACACGTTTGTTATATGAAGTCATTAAAAAGTATTATTTCTTTGAATGTATTTTCTCAATCTTTTCTCTAAGAACCTCTATGCTGCCAAACATCTTCATTTTAAGGACCAGTGGTAAATCTGGATTTGAGGGGAGAATGATCTGATTGCTTACTTTGTATTTAATTATATCTAAATGTCATATATCTGCTAGTTTCATGTGACAGTTCTCATTTCGACATATTTCTCCAGTCCAGTATAAGGACTGTCTTGCCACACAACTGTGGCCCTTGATTCCTTTACAAGTTTCTAACTACCCCACCTGCTACTCCTGATCGGCCTGCCTTGTGTTACATGAATTAGCCAACTCTTATTAAAGATTTTGCAGTAATTACTCTGCTTTTCCCCATCAAAAACGAAATGAATGCTAAAGTTCATGCTGACAGTCATTGTTCACCTTCCCAGCTACTCTCTGTTTCTGCAGGATGGCCCTGTAGATCAGGGAGGGTGGGGGAGCATGTTGCCATAGCCACCTGTGAAGGTAGGCCAGACCTGGCATTAGCTGCTGACAGCCCTGAACTTATCACCCATTCTTAATGCTGGCGTGAAGGAAGAGGCCCTGAGTAAAACACACGTCTTATGAGGGAAAGGAAGTTCCCTATGCTGCTCCTGTGGGTGGAAGTGTGCTACTGAGCCTGAGCAGAATATGCTTTAATATTGTTTGTGGTCTTCCATCTATGGTAAGGAGAGGGTATTGAAAATACAAGGATTTCAACATACTCCTTTAAGTATGTGAAGAATGGGATAAAGGAGATCAATAATAGAGAGCTACCATTTATCGTTCCTCATGGAGGTAATATTAATCAAAGTTTTTAGTTGTGAAAATTACTTGCCTCTTACGGATGTTGATTGCAGTAATCCATGAAAAGGGTAAAAAGTCACACACTTGAAGTCAAAAAGAGCATGGGAAAGCTCATTCTTTGGTCTTCCCATATGCTCTGCCAGTGTAGTGGCTGCCTTACCTGAATTGAGACGCAGCACAGGAGGGACTTTGGAAGACTTGATGGCATGATGTACTTTCCCTTCTTGAGAGCAACCTGCAATCAACCCACAAGCCGCCTATGTGATTAATGGCTGCTGTGACCTGACCAAGTTCTGCCTTCCTCACTGAGGTGAGGGCTTACAGGTGCCTGCTAAGATAAGTTAGGCATGTGTGCAAATACAGGTTGAATATTCTTTATCTGAAAAGGCTGGGATTAGAAATGCTTCAGATTTTGGAGGGTTTGTTATTTTGGGATTGGTTTGTTTGGTTTGGGTATTTGCATGGACCTTTCTGGCTGAGCATCCCTAATCCAAAAGTCCAAAAGCTGAAATTATTCAGAATCAGAAACTTAATGATCACAGACATGGTCGGCTGGGAATGGACAAGTCTTGAAATGCTGTCTAGACTGCAAGGGATGTTCCCAAAGGTTCCTGGGCTCTGTGTTATTGAGCAGCTATCCACACTATACAAAGATACCTGAACTGAGTTCTTTTGAGGGCCTTTTGTAGAGCTGGAAATATTTCAGGTTACAGCCACTCATCTGTTAAGTACTGCAGTGACTGAGTTGTGGGCATTTGCATAGATGAGCGACACTATGCTACCTCAGCATAGAATGGCCAAAGTGACATGGTCTGAGGGTTCAGATGAGTTGTTAATGTTAGAGGGGAGCATCCACGCAGAGATCTAAGAGGTTTAAGTGATAAGGCTTTTAGTCCTGGAATTAAAAGGAGGGGCTCTTGGCCAGAAGTAGGGCATTAAACTGACTAGCAAAAATTCTCTTAGTGCTTGAAAGTAAGATATTTTTTAAAATCTGGATAGAGTTGTCCAGTTAAGTCTTATTGCAGATTGTGGTGTGTCACTCAGGATCCTGAGGTATTTGTTCCAAGTACCCAGAAGAACACTTACCGTAGATCTGCCTGAGCACTGAGTGCCTGGCAGACTTTGTGGCTGATACACCTTTGGATGGATTTTTGGGCGTTCTGCTTACTGAGGTGGGCTTTGGGCACTTGAGTTCCAGTTCTGCCCGCCAGACCTGGAGGAGCAGGGCTGTGCACACTTGGGTACATCTGAGCACGTCTCCGGCTCCAAGCTGCTTCACATGCAGAAGAAGACACAGGTGCTTCCTGATCTGGTAGCTGGTGGGGTCACAGAGGACAGGCGTAAGACCCTGCAGTGCTGACAGCTACGGGGTGGAACAAGCTCTCCTCCCCAGTTCCAGCATTCATGCGACTGTTGTGAGACTTGACTAGGATTCATCCAGATGTCACCTTCAGCAGCCACAGGCAGGTGGGATGGGCTGAGTGGAAACTGAGTGAGCTGGCATGCAAGAGCAAGGAGCTGGGGGTTTGGAAGGCTTGCCGTGGCTGCTTAGTACTCCACTGGGTTCTAAAGGGGAGCAGGTAGATGCTTACCAGGCAGAGGAAGGCACTTTAGGCAGCAGAATTGGCACAAGCAGAAAAGGGGGCATTTGTGCCCCCAAAATGTGGTCAAAGCACCATGAGTTTGGTTAGGGAAAGCATATAAGGCTGAGGCAACAGTGTTGATCATGTTATATTCCAGGCACCGTCCTACTGTTTGAGTCTTGGGGAGGCACATTTGAGGACATTTGTAATGACTAAGCATCTTACAATGTCAAACCCAGGATTTTGTGGCCTTGCACTGCTGAGAGGTCTGCTCTACTCATGATGGGTGCATGTGGCGGGTTTAAAAGTTTACTAGGATGGCCCTGTTGGGACGTGAAGCCTGTGGCAGGAATGATGGCAATGTTGACATTTAGTGTGTGTTTGACGGTTTCTAGCCCAGATGGACTTCCAAGTTTAAGGAACATGACTGTCATGAGCCCTTTAAAGGAGAGCAGCTTCATTAATGTTCGTTATCTGCACTATACTATGACTGGTGGGCTGACAGAAGAGCAGGCAGCCCCATGCCTGTGTAACAATATGCCAAAGACAGGGTAACCTTCCTAAATCTGCTAAAAACTTCCCTGCTGGGTTTGGGGTAGCCCCTTCCTCTTTCCTCTGAAGCTGACTTCAACCAGCCTTCATTAGTCTTCCTGGCAAGTCATAAACCACAGCATCTCTTGACTAGAGTACCACACTTCTAACAACTAAGTTTCTTCTGGTGGAGATGCCAGCCATCTTGCCCGTCTTCTGCTCTCTGGGCAGAGGTCACCAGGAAGCCTGGGGGTTGGCTGGCAGTATGGAGCTGAAGCTTTCAGTCTGCATGTGAGCAGTCAGTCACATATATGGGATGGCATGCAGACTGGCTGCATGTGGGGAGCGTCTTGGTCCTCAGGCAAAGGAACAAGTCCATCTCTGATTTTCAAGAACACACCCCTGCTTGGGGTTAAAACTCTGCTGTATTCAATAGTGCCGTTCAACCACAGGCTGTAGGTTCTTCCTACCGTCTAGCCTGTTGCTAATTCATATCAGTAATCAATGTGCTGGAGAAATGCTAGTAAGAGCTCGCTCCGGGTGTCCTTAAATACCAAGTGTTTTTACATAGCTGTTTTCCAGCTTAACCTGTCCCCTGTGTAACTTGTCCACTGTACAGTTTTAATGTTTAACTAGTCAAGTGGGGTAGGGAGGGCTGGGGAGATGGTTCAGCAGGTAAAGCACTTCCACACAAGCATGAGGATCCCCAGCACCCGTGGAAATGCCAGCAAGTGGAGTCCCTGCACTCGGCAGGTAGAAATGGCAGGGCTTTCCAGAGCAAGCTGGCTAGCTCTGGGTTCAGTTAGATCCTGCTCGGTGAGTACGGTGGAAACCGATGGAGGAAGGGCCACCTCTTCCCCCATATACATAAACACCCTAAAAATAGCCAAGTCTTAATCGCTAGGAAAAATTACAATTTTAAGACTCATTTTCTTCGGGGCCTAAGGTTCCATCTTCTCGCCTCATCCCTGTCTTCTAGCTCCTTCCTGGACATGTTCCCTACAAGGATAGCCAGCATTTCACAGGAGTGTCAAGTCCTGTCCCCTAATTCCTTCATTGTTCTTGGGCTTGGTGCCAGACCCTGTCCAAGGACTGTGCTTTGGGCTTCTGTAGATAAGCAGAGAATGGTTGAAACGATCACTCAGTGTGGCTTTCCGTAGGCCCTTTGAGCACTGATGCCCCACCTCAAGCAACCCAAGTAGACCCGCATAACCACCTGCCCAGGTGGGCGTGCGCTGAGTCACTGTTCTGAGGGAATGACTTTGGGCTCATTTACTCAGGACACTTAGTGACAGGACCTGTCAACCTCTGACTCTTCAAAGGAGTCCAAGAACAGCCAGTCGGAGGGGAGACCTTTCGGCTAGGGAGCAGCTGTGGGGCCTGAAAAGGTAAGCCCTGCTGTTTTCAGCAAAGATGCTTAATGCGAAGTTTAGCTGGCTGGCGGCCAGCTCATGTGCTGGCATGATTTCCCAAGTGCAGGAATAGTGGCTATTCCCACCTGAGACTTGGCATGGGGGTGACCACCTTAAAGTCAATACTCACACCTTCTATCTCTGGAATGTTGGTAAGCGATGAATCTCCTTGTGCCTCGATTTCCTGACTTGTGGGATGGAGTGCGGACAGACCTACCTCCCAGTGTTAGGAGGATTTGGCCCGATAAATGCTGACTATTATATTGGCAGTGGCAGCGATCGCAGTAGCTGCTATAGAACTGGTATCTGGCGTGTGAGTAGCACCCAGGTTCCCCTTCTCCAACCTCAAATAGGAGCACAAGGCACCTCTCTCTACCGCCATCATCGTGACCGCAGCAAACACAGCAAACACACTAGTAACGGAAGGGAGCCTAGGATGTGGGCCAGGCAAAGCGTCACGGGCTGCTGCAGGCACAAGCCATTTTCCTGAGTGCTTGTGTCTGAGAACTCCTGATCCTTGTCTCGACGGCCTCCTTGGGGTGGCTGGAACCACATGAGCTTGAACAGACGGGAACAGACCTAAGGACTCATTATGCAGAGGCTTGGCTCTGGGATATGTAGTCTCTGGTGGGGTGTTCCCAGAGCCCTCTCTAGGTTGGTCGCTCTGCTCCCTGCTAGTACGGTTTTTTTCTCCTGATGGTCTGTGACATACAGCCTCTGGAGTTCCCAGTGACCTGCTCTTTTGTCACCGGCTCCCCAGCATCAGAGGCCACAGAGCTCCTGTGCTGTCATCCAGGAGAGAGTGGAGACTTCGGTGTGAAGGACACTGACACAGGAAAGTCTGTCCCTACTCCAGAGGTGTCAGGCTCCACACACTGCCTCCGTCCTGTAACACGGCCTCTACCCCAGCTTTTAGGCCCCAGTTCAGTCTGAGCGACGGTGGCTCAAGTAGGCTCATGTATGTCAGGCACAATGACCTTGTGTATCCAAGCACTGGTTTAGATATTTGGAGTAAAATCTTGTGTGGGGCCAGTGAGATGACTGGGCAGGTAAAAGCCCAGTGACCTGTGTTCGATTCCTGGGACCCACATGATAGAAGGAGAGAACCAGATCCTGCAAGTTGTCCTTTGATCTACACACACACACACACACACACACACACACACACACACACACACACACACACACAC